>JAKSZP010007141.1:0-56780 GCA_022478985.1 Massospora cicadina | reverse complement strand
ATGGGCCTGCTTGACTTCAAAACCCATGCTGCCAAGATCCTGGGCACCTGGATTGCAGCAGTCACCACCCTTACACTCCTTTCCCAACACTGGTCCTGCACAGCCTGCTCCAACTTCTCCCGCGCCTTGGGCCTCAACAATCCATCAAACCCCTACTCCCTGATGAAATACCTCGCATCACACACATCGGCCACAGGCCCTCACGGGACTAACACCCACTACAAACGAATCTTACTCTCCATGCGGAGCGCTGAGTGGAGAATTTGTATTAGCGGACATACAACCCAAAGAGGCCGCCCCTCTTCTCAGTTCACACAAGAGGTACAGGGGCTACCCATTCATGATGGCGTGATCCCCATTTGGCCCCATGTCCTATCCAGGGTGGACTACCAGGACATGATGGACATCCCTTACTCCATTAAGACCCAAAAAACTATCTGGAAATACGTACTCCATCCTCTATTGCAGCCTCAAGTCCGCTCCCATGTGTGGCGCTGCCTGAGGCGGGTGTATCGTACAGCTGAGCGATCTAACACTTTACACTCATCCTGTGTCGTGTGTGGCCAGTATGGAACGCTGTTCCACCGCCTGGAGAAGTGCCCTACCTCTAAAGTGATATGGCGAGAAGCTCAACGTCTGCTGGGCCAGGATCAAACGCATCCCTTCAGTCTGTCAAGAGATATGTTTGCTTTATCAATGGCCTCCCCCTTCCACCCTCCCTCCATGCTCTGGTGGTTGCAATCGCCATGTGTACTATCCACACGATTGTCTTGGATGCCATCGCCGGATCCATCCCCACCCTCCCTGAAGCTTTCCACAGATTCTAGTCTCATTTGGTGGACCACTTTCAAGCGTGGTTGTTCGGATACCTCCCACCACGTCACAGACAGCTGGTCTCCTCCTGTTTCCCAGTCTGGTTCATCAACTCAGATCCCTTCCTCCACACGTGCTCAATGGTGGTTACGGCCCCTTCACGTTCCCTCCCCTTTCCCATAAGTGGCGTTCCCGCTGGCAACAAGAGATAGCATCGCTTCTCTGGGGTGCCTCCCCTGGTACTAAGTTTTGTCTCTTATGAGTCATATTCAGAAGTGTCCATCCCATGGTCGGCCTTCCCCGCAATAAATTTAAATTTAAGCCAACGTGCTCACTATTTGATTCAACCGTTTGTGGATGGAGGTAGTGGCATTTCATTTTGTTGAAAAACTTTATTATCAAATATGCACCAGTTATGTTGTCAAATCTTACATTATAGTCTTACAGTTCATTTTTATAATCTCTTAAAAATATTGTCTTCTTAATTAACTTGAATAAAAATTGGTGGTAGTCTCATACACTCAAATGGTAAATTGTGCTTCTGACTAAGTTAAAATTGTATCTGGATTTCCACATGATGAAATTTTAAGTTCTGCGATTGATGATAGAGGGTAACATGCAAAAACGTAGAGATTAAAAGTTAATTTTGGCGAAATAGACTTCAGAACTTGATATGGTGGCTGAAGCGTATTAATCCATAAGGTTCTGAGTGACCCTGGATAAGAAGCTCTGCTTCATCCATCCTTCAGGTTGTTATGTTCCTTAAATTAATACTCCTATAGTTTGGTTATTTCAGTTAGGTGATTTGGTTTTGCTTATTTATCAGGAGCCTCTAGGATGAAAGTCATTGAAGCCTTAAATTGTAACTCACTCATACTAGAAATTGATATTCTTGATTCTTTTAGTGCAACCATTAAATACAACTCTACTCTCATTAGAATTAGAAGATTCATTGCTAGAATTACTATTTTTGTAAAAATATGTCTTCACTGGATAGCATCAGCAGCACCTGGAAGGAAGCACCGATTGTTGTTTACCAGGATCTGAAGACAGAGATCTGGTTCTTCAAAGGCTACAAGACTAACAGTTTTAGTAGCAATTGGCAATTTTTCTTTTTATAAATCTAACTGATAAGTTAAACTATGCAGAGGAAATCTTTCTTTATGTTCATTATCACTTTCCAAGAGTTTTTAGATTTATAAAAGTAAAATTTACAATTCCAAACTACCAACACAACTCAACCTCAATGTTCTTGGCTCTATCACCAGATGCTCCAGTGTAAGGCAGCAGCAAACCACACCCCTAGCACTTTTCATCCACCAGGAAAATGCGTTCATACTGGGTCATCCAGTCCACTCCCACATCCTATATGTTAACCTTTGGCAGATTTGGGTGATTCCGCCAAACTGGTTGCACAGAGTAAAACCCATTGAGCAACAGACGAGCTATATGAGGATTACTGGGTCTTTTGATAAATAATAATAAAGTACTTAACAAGAGATTGTCCTGACAATACCAATTTATTTAATAATAAACTAACGGCTACTTCTATTAACTCTTCCCTTCTACTCTCTTACTTCCTAGAAAACCTCCCCTTCTCATTCTCACGCTCAACTCTTAATCCATGGTATCTTTAGTCTTTTTCACCCCTTACGCTTAGTAATTCTCCATTCACTACTAATTATGTGTCTCATTGTATCATAGAGGCCTTGGCGGAATCCCTTAATTTTCCAACCCATAATTACTTCGATTGATTCACTTTGCAACAACATAATCTATCACTCAATCTTGAGGCTCACCGCAACACATAATTAAGTTCTCCAGATATGTGACTTATTGTCCAGTTATATTGATTTATTGACATTATCCCCTTGACTGGATGATAAGTTCCTATTGCTTGTATGCCTAAAGAACTTCGTGTATAATTGGTTGATAATCCAACCACCCACATGTTCCTCAATAGTGTAGGCGTCAACACTAGTCTTCTCAATTATCTCAAACGGTCTGATACATTAGCTGGCCAGCTCGTTCCTTCTTCCAAACCCATGTTGGTCATGGAACAGGCTAATATCTTCTACCCCAAACTGTGGGAGACTTCTGCGTGTACATTGGTTGGTCACGAGATCCCAAATCTTTTTAGCTAAACTAGTGGAACACGCTTCATTTTGGAGCTTAATCAGTGTGTCTGTTAAGGTAGTCAAATACTGTTGGGGCTCTGCTCCACCGGTATCCTCCACACAGGAATAAATTAATGCTGGAAAGGCTGGATGTCTTCCATAAAATAATTGGAATGGCTTTTTCCCTAATAATGAATGAAAGCTAATGTTGTATGCAAAGTGACGGTGGATAAAATTGTACTTCATTCTGAGGGCCAATCTTTTAGAAGCTTGCGGAGAATGTTCACCAAGGTTCCGTTGACCCATTCCACCATTCCATTAGATTCAGGGTGGTAGGATGTAGTCAAGACCCCGAGAATTGCCATTAGTTTGTTCAACTTGGGCAGGATATGCAATGTGAAATTGGTTCCGTTGTCCATGAGGAAAATGCAGACAGTTATGTCGCTGTATGACACACTTCATGATGAACTTGGTGGTAACAGCCCACAAATCATTGATCTCTTTTTCTTCCACCTATCTTGTCAAATAAAATGGCTATTATTATATAATTGAGAAGTTTGCACCAGTCGGCAGAGGCCCCACCACATCCAGAGATACAGTATGCCATGCTAGATGAGGCTACCCATCTGGTAGGTGGTCTTCTTGTGGATATGTTTCTCCACTTGGCACTGGTGACAATAATAAACCGTCTCAAGCACATCAAAGTGTATACTCTCCCAATAGTAATGGGGTTGCAGGAACTCCAGTGTTTTCTGCAACTCTCCATGACCTACCAGCTCTATGAGCATCCATAATAATTGCTGGTCTAGTGGAAGGTTTTGGGAAACTCAGCTTCAATTCTCCAATTTGCTTATATAGTTCTTCATTGCGCAAGAAGGTGTCCTATCTAAGCCCATCTAGCACTTTGACCATCTGTGGTGGCTCATCATGATATTTACACACAATCATCTTCTCATACATGATGTCAGTCAGATCCACCATAATGGCAACCATTAATAATTGCAAGAGAAAATCCACGTTCTGATGATTTACCCCTGTCCGGTGTACAATCTCAAAGTCATATGCTTGGATCTTCAGAGCCCATTGTGCGAGCCACCCTTATAGTTCCCAAAAATTCTGAAGCCAACGCAAGGAGGCATGATCAGTTATCACTTTGAATTTCACCCTGTGAAGGTTTACCTGGAACTTTTTATAAGAATATATTACCACTAAGCACTCATGATCAGTCATTGTGTAATTACGTTCATGACAATTTAAGCTTTGACTGCAAAATGCAACGGGGTGCTCCACACCTTCATCATCTTTTTTATATAGCACAGCCCCTACGGCGGAAATGGAAGCATCCATTTGTCAATAAATTCCGTATCAAAATTAGGATATTGCAAAACAGGCGCACTAGCCAATGCGGTCCACAGGACATCAAAAGCATACTGACATCGTTCCATCCAGTAAAAGGTGACATTCTCCTTTAATAACTTAAAACGTGGTCCCCAATACAGCAGAAGTTGGGAATGAACTGCCAGTAGTAACTAACTATCCCTAAAAATACCTGAATATCTCGCTTATTGCCCAGCCAAGTCATCTTACATATAGCTTCCACCTTCACTGGCTGTGGTTTAAGCCCTTTTGAGTCCACCATGAATCCAAGGTATTCTTATTGCTCCTTGGAAAAATGGCATTTTGGAGGCTTGTTCTTGAGGTTAGCAGCAGCAAGTCGGCAGAACACTTATTCTAGTGGTCTAGATGCTCTGTGAACGTCAGTGAGATCACATTGATACCAAATAAGGTAGACTAGAATGCAGGAAAGCTTCAGGTCACCTAATATCATATCCATTGCACGCTGGAACAAAGCCAGAGCGTTTCACAACCCTTGAGGCATATGCGTGGGTTGGAAAATTCCTTTGAAGTGATTATAGCGCATTTCTCATATTCCTCCACTGGCAACTCAATCTTCCAGTACAAAATAATAAGTCCATGGCGGAGAAGTAGTTAGCGCCTCCCAACTGATCTAAAGCGTCGTCAATCCCTGTGGGAGAGGATAGGAATCCTTCTTAATGACGCTATTAAGCTTCTGGTAGTCAATGACCACTTGGTTTTAGCCTTTTTTTTTAACAATAAACCCTGGAGATGCCCACAGACTCTTTGATGGCTCTAAAATCCCCTGCTCAATCAATTTGTCTATCTCATTGGAGACTACTTCCTATGCCACCTTGGAGCACCAGAATTGGCTGTGACCAAATGGGAGAGTGGTCTCCCATGTCTACTTGATGCACCACCCTCATGCGCATCCCAAATTGTAGTCATCAGAAGCAAAGATATCTTAGTTCTTTTCAAACAGGACCATCGCCCTATCTTTCTGTTTTCTAACAGCTCAGTTAGGGCTTCACGCAAAACCACAGTATTATGCCAAATGAGGTTTTTACATGCAGGCTGAGGTCCTCTTAAGACCCAAAATCGTGATTACGGTGGACTTTATCAATAGGAGTCAAGTTTAAATAAGCCATTACTTGGTGCCTTTGGATCGTCATAGACTCCTTCTGTAGGTTCGCTAGTAATATATTCATTTCCCAGTGTCCTGGCAACGTAGCCCCAGAGCCACGTGGGGTTCAAGCCACAATTTCTGGTAGGGCCCCACAATTCCTCTGTGTAACTTTTCAGGGACGTCTATTTTGAGCTTGGCCCTATTATGACCTGATGCCCAGAAGGTATGCGTAAAGTGCTCGCCGCTCATAGTGGAATACTGTTGTACTCATAAGTCTGGCTAGGAAGGCTCTGGTCCTCCACTTCTTTTGCTGATATCAAACAGGAATTACCCATCGCTATATGCTTGATTGATATGGCTGAGCAGATTATGTCCTTAAGGACTTTCTCTGGAGGTAAAGTAAATGAGGATCTGTTGTCCTAAGATACTAAAGGTTTCTTCTGCCATATTGACTATGGTCCTAAATCGCTGCATGAATTTAGTTCTAATAAACATGTCATAGTTATTATTAGGCAAAGCCACAGCTGGAGCGGATGCGCTGACTGACCCAAACCTCAAGGTAACGCGCTATATGCGCACTCTAACACAGTGCTCTGTGCCCCCATGGTCCCATATACTACTCGATGTTCCACATCAGGCTTCAGTGGAAGCTTAGCCACTAGCATGATGGATATTATATTGACTGGAGCGCCAGTATCTATAAGCGCAAAATCTGTATTCTGAATGAAAATATCACAGTATGTACACTCTGAATAAGAGGATCCCTTGGTGTTTATTATATGTACGTCCAAGAGCTTCTTTTTTAGTGCTAGATGGTCGTCCAAGAGCTTCTTGTTATTCAGAAAAGTGATAACACCAGCGCCCACATGAGAATACTCCTGGGCAATAGTCTCTATTGTCATAGCCACGGTTAACCCTGCTAGGGTTGTGACATTCGTTGAGGGTCTGCCTTTGGCTGTATCATTCCGCTCAAGAATTTTCCAGGCATATGGCTTCTACACCTCTCAGCGGAACTCTGAGTCTGCATTATTTGGGTCTCTCCCTTGGTTGAAAGCCAAGATATCATAGGGGAATTGTTGATATAAATCATCAGGGTGAGTACCAGGACTGACACAAAGCAACTTGTGGGAATCGTTAGGGCCAATTAAGTTGGCATTAATGGAAGTATAGTGTCCCATCTCTACTCTACTCAATCATTTTCCTTGGTCTTTTGAGGAAATGGGTACTGCATGGACATCAATTTGCCTGGGAAGCTAATCACATAATGACCTCTTTGACTGCACAAGAAACAAGCATTTGTAAAATAGCACACGTCTTTGTATCACAGCCACAGTTCCAGGTCAGAAATCAGTTGTAAGATTGTAATTTGGCTGACAACGAGCTGGTTGCATATAATGAGGGCTGAAAGGGACCGCTAAAGCGTTAAGAAGGCGATAATTAACCAATGGATTGTACCCAATTAGTTGGTGTTCATTTCCTGGCAGGTATATAGTAGCAGTTACAGGGGCTTTTCATTCCACATTGGGGGCACTAAATGTGTTAGATAAGTGATGTAAACAATTGACAATTCTAAAAGATCTGCGTCATCTTGAAGAATGTGGTTCATAGCATTAAACAGTTATTAATATGGCTTGACAGCCGCCATCATTGCTATTCCCAACTCCTCATTAGTCAAGATATTTGCTCCCAACAACACATGAGCCTCAGCTGTAAATTTTTCTGCGGACTCCACCAATGACTCATTCTTTTGAAACTGTATAGTCAAAAACTCTGCCTTTAATAGTGCCATTTTCGCCACACCGCAGCCAGGCTGATCATAATCTCCTTCACCTCTTGATACGTTACAGTACTACTCTTCAAGTAACAGGTGACCTGGTCGGAGCTCTTGACATCCAGAGCGGATAACAACAGTTTGGCTTTCCGCCAATAAGAAGCCCCTTCTACTGCAAATTCAAGCCGCTTAAAAATTTATGTATGTTTCCATTGTGGTTAAATGGGGCAGCTTGTCAATGTAGATTGCTCCTCCTCAGAACAAATATTCCATTTACGCTCTGCACAGTATAGCCGCTCTGTAGTGTTGCTCAAGTAGTCGGCAAGTTGGTTGGTTTGGCCACCCACCAGGTGCAGTTATTGTAAAGCCTTGAAGGGCTGATCTGTTATACTTTTATTCTTGAGGAAAAGCATTTTTTGGTCCTGGAGTAGTGTATTCAAGACAAGCTTCAGTTCTGCATATTGAGATAATTCAATAAACTGAGGCAGTACCCCGTCAAGATGAGCCAGTTGCTTCATGGCTTTGGAGAATATAAAGCTTTCAATGTGTTGATCAATGGGGCCCCTGTAGTGAGCACCACTGTTAACTTTTAGAAAATTTGGTTTTCCATGTGATCTGTTTGCATAGGGTAAAACCACTGAGCAACATACGAGCAATATGAGGATTGTTGGCCCTTGATAATTAATACTAATAAAGTTCTTTATAAAGAGCTATTGCTACACAATACTAATTTAATTAATATTAAAATAACAGGTACTTCAAACTCTTACTTAGTACTTTCTTTCTTCCTGAGAGACCTCCTCTTCTCGTTCCCACACTCAACTCTTAATCTGTGGTATTCCTAGTCTTTTCACCCCTTCCGCCTAGTAATTTTCCATTTGCTACTAATTATGGGTTTCATTCTATCATCAAGGCTTAGGCAGAATTCCATCAATTCGCTGAACCATAATGCCTACAATTATTTCAATTTGCATTGACATAATCTATCACTTTATCTTGAGGCTCACCTCAACTCATAAATACAATCTTCTGGATAGGTGACTTATCATCCAATCATATCAATTTCATGATACTTGGGTGATTCATTTCTCCCAAGGAGCTTGATTACCACCTTGCACATCTCCAGAGGGTGCCACAAAGAGCCCTGGTGCTACCCCAGAGCAACATGCATTTCAGCCTTCAGGAAAATTATGGAAAATTGTTTCATTACGCTTATAAAGATATAATTAAATTAGTACAAGTAGTGATGGAACCCGCCAGCTATATTGACTTCTGACCCTATAAGGAAAATTTCAATCTAGGCTTTAATTTTAAATTCAATGCTGCAACTGCTTAACTGTGAAACATGATGTTCTAGGGAACTGTCATGGTTGGATGACTTAATAGTGGGAACTGATACTAAAGATAAGGCTGGGCGACAGGAGGCCCAGAAGGTGAAACTTCAGGCTCTTCCTGACCTGAAACACACCTTAGATCAACGCTGGGTGCAAGCCAAGCATGCCCAGGTTGATACTAATGGGGTGCAAAACGCCCAGCCTCTTATCTCGGCCCAGGCACTGAAATGAACGATTTATGTTACAAATGAAGACGGTTCAATTCAGTTAATTGGAGAGCAAGGGTTCAAATCCCGTTTGAGTTAAATATAATTTTAAGTTCAGGTAAAATATGGCTTCAATCAATTACTCGAGTGAAGGCACTTTCAGTGTATTTTACTTAAAATGGATGGAAGCATCTGTTTATTGGAGCGTCAAGGCTTGGGCGCACTTCTGCAGAACCTGAATTTCCCTGGCCCACTTTAAATATGTTTTTTGTGACCAACATTCCTCGTTGGTCAACCTTCTTAAATAAATTTACCTGTTATTTTACGTTTTTCAATGGTTCCTTGGGCGAACTTGGTGTTGGACCTCTTTTTATAGAGGTCTCCAACTATGTGGGCCACTACCTCTTATCACAATTTACCCAAATTACAGGTGCTCCCTTGGGCCGCCCAGGTCCCCTCCAGATCGAGGCACCCAAGTCTACTGGCGCCAAGTTACACTTGATTATGGACTCCCCTCTGGGGTCCACTCAAGCTGTGATGTTTCTTACTTACCCGGTACTATATGTTGCGCTTTACACCCTTGCCTGGGGTACCTTTTGCACAGGCACCGTTTGAGGTGCCTTCTTTCCCATTCTCCTAACAGTTAGTTCCCTAGCAATGTGGGTTTGCATCCCACATCACCTTGCTGGGAACAAGAGAGTTACAGACACTCTCTTGACATTAGTCGACCAACCTTTTTATAATATGTGCATAAAAATTATCCATGTGGGACTTTTGTTATTAGTAAATTAGGTGCGCTGGCCATTTGTCACTGCCACGATGGTGCTTACCACAGTTTTCTCGTTTGGTTTTGTAAAGGCGCGTTTTGGCGTTATTATTGCAACTACCAATTGGGAAGTGCTCACCCTTCCTGCTTGTACCTGGTGGTCTCAGACTTTTCGCGATCCTGATGTCATGATTCCACACCTTTCTCCCAAGTTTTACTCAGAAATTCAACAAGCCTTGGCATCCCTTGAGCCAAAACCCACGTTAAGTAAAAATAATCTGTCTAGTTCACATTCACTTTCGTGAGGAGTGGATCTGTTGTCCCAATTATCTCCTGATGCGGGCGACTGGATTTTTGCGGTATTCCACACTCAACCACTTTTGTGGCGAACAGTGGAGGGCTGGGAACAGGTCTTGGAGCAGAATTGACCTGATGAAGCATCCCTCCATTCCTTCTTCGAGTTCTTTTCTCTGCATCAAGCAGGTCATCCAATGAAAGCATACTTAAGTAAATTCTGCGAAAAAGCCCAGGCTTTGCCATTAACTGACAAGGTTAAAACGTTGTTTCTCTGTTCAACCTCTGTCATATCAATGTGAAACTCCCTGATTTGGCAGTCGCCTCCTTCCAATTTTGATCATCTTGTCAAAACCCTTTGGGGTAGTTTCTCCACCCCAACCCGGAAGGGGCCAGGTAATTTGGCCATCATCAGATTAAATTATCTAAATATGGAAGCCAAAAATTTGCGCGCGCCTCTTGAAATGAGGGAATCTTATCCTTCTAATCCTTCTACTTCTTCTAAATTTAGAACTGTACAGGGGTCTAGCCCTGAGAATGAAGTAAAGGTTTCAGATGATTCTGTTGCAATAATGTCACCCATGGTCATCCCTATAACTATCGCGTCCTCAACTAGTGATATTTCCTTGAATTGTGAGATGCTTCCCACTGATTTCCTCCCCATCTCAGCGGAAATTGGGAACATCGGAGGGTCTGAACCCAAATTTAACAAAAAAAAGGTTCATTATCATTTTTCTCCCCAACATGTTTCTGAGGTGCATGCCAAGGCATCAGCTCTGGGATTGGGGGTGATGGCCCTGGTTAACGATGCACACCAAACCCTTGGAATGAGTGTGGGTTCATTAGAGCTGTAAAAAACATTATTATAACGTGAGCAATTTATCCCAAAATGAACCTTTTATTTGCTCATATGATCTGGACGAGGACCCTACTTCAGTATATCAGATTACTCCTGAGAACCCTCGTTTGACCCCTACCATGATTAGGGGTTCTCAGGAAGTTGAAAAGGAACTTTGTCATAAATATAAGGATGTATATGCACCTGCAGAGGGAATGGTGGGATATGTGGCCTCAGTAGTAAGAGTGGCCCAATATCCCTCCCCTTCTATGATTCCAAAACATACCCTGATGGCTTGTTCAAGCCAGAGGAAGAATTTTCTGGTGAGTTAATGGCGTTTTCTGCATTAAATAAATCCCATTCTGGATACTTCTTGTTGACTGCTACCCTTACATCCTCTTATGGAAAGTTTAGCACAACTATTTTGGTGGATACTGGTGTCTCAAAAGTTTTTATTGACCAAAACCTTGCTGACTACCTTGAGTTGAGTTACTCACCAGGTGGTATGGTTAGAGGTGGGGCTTCTCAAGTTATCCCCACACTGAACATCATGGAGTCAGTCAATTTTCAGGTAGGTTCTTATCTATTGTCTGACCAGTTTCAAGCTATCATAAACCTCTTGTTTCCCATCATTTTGGGTGTTGAGTGGTGGCGGAAGTTTGACGTCAGAACTAATTTGAAAGAAAACACTTTATCCTTGTCTTTGACAAACGGTCACCAGTTGATTGTTCCTTTGTCTGAGGATAACGCCCAAGGCAAATTACCCCATTGGCCCAATGTTCCCAGTCCATATCTTGCCCCTTTGCTGAAGCCCACTGTGGGACTTTCCTTACCTTCCTGTTTGGAGGAGTTGGCATCTTCTTTTGATGCAGCTTCAGCTAGTACGCTACCAGAACATTCCGAGTTTGATTTGTGAGTTTAAACTCACTGTGGATCTGGTGTGTATTTCTTCCCCCGTATACCCATTGACTGTCCGGGAGGAAGAGGTTTTAGATTTATGGGTGAAGGAGCAGTTGGCCAAAGGTGCCATCTTTCAGCGTACTTCCCCTGTTTGCTCCCCACTTCTCTTTGTGGAGAAGGCTGATGGAACTTTATGTCCATATGTTGATTATGGAAATTTAAACAATGTGACTGTACCCGACCTTCATCCCATCCCTTTAGATTCCCAGATTGCACGCTATGTGTAAAATGCAAAAGTTTTCTCTAAGTTGGACTGCCTCAATGCATTCAATCAAATCCGGATAAAGAAGGGCCAGGAATGGTTAACCGCATTCTGTACCAGAAAAGGAATTTTCCAGTTCCAGGTTATGCCCTTTGGGCTTAAAAATGCCCCTGCCATCTTTCAACGCCGCATTGATGCAGCGTTGGGAGACTTGTTGGGGGTATGTTCAGTTGCCTACATAAATGACATCCTGGTGTTTTCCCCCAATCAGGAGTCACATGCAGTACACCTTCAACAAGTAGTGAAGAGATTGAGGGCCGCTTGCTTTACCCTAAAGATTAGTAAATGCGAATTCTTCAAATCCCAGGTTACTTTTCTGGGTTAACGTCGTGTTTGACCAGGGACACATGATAACTCCAGACAAGGAGAAGGCTATTCGTGAGTGGTCTACCCCCACCTCTTTCAAGGAACTGAGGAGCTTTTTGGGGACGTGTACGTTCCTCAAGAAGTTCAAACCCAGTCTCTCCAAGGTGGCAGCTCCCTTATATAAGGCCAGCGGTGCCAAGGTGCTTCAGTGGTCCCCCGTTTTTGAGGATGCTTTTCAAGCGGTGAAGTGCACCTTGTTATCCACATCCATCCTTCGCCATGTTGACTCTGCCAAGGAGTTCATTGTGTCTTCAGATGCTTCCAACTTTGCCATTGCAGCTGCCCTGTTACAGGTGGGTGAAGATGGGTCTGAGCATCCAGTGGGATATTTTTCTAGGAAAATGTCTCTGCATGAGTTAAATTACGCCGTATATGATAAGGAGTCATTAGCAGTGTTGGAGGCGCTGATTTATTGGCGTCACCACTTACATGGCTCCTCCCAACCATTCCAGGTGTGCACAGACCACAGAGCCCTGTTGTACTACCGTGCTCCACATGTTCTAACACCACGTCAGACCCGTTGGCATGAGACCCTTGCCCTATTTACATTTTCCTATGAGTTCACCAAGGGCAAGGAGAATGGTTTGGCGGATGCTTTGAGCCGCAACCCTGCTTTGGCTCCCAATCCAAAGGAGGTAGAGATTCACAACACCCAGCTGATGATTCCACCGACTATGATTCTGTCTCAACTTTCTAAGTCCAGGGTACATACGCCAGCGCTCATGCCTCTTGAAAATGCAGCAGAATATAGTATGCTTAGAAAGGTAGTTTTTTTCTCAGCCGTTATCAGCTTAATATGCTGTTGTTCTCGCTAAGAGCGCCCTGAATCAGAAAAACTTATCCAGGGGTTATCACATGAAGGATGAGATGGTGTGGTTTCAGGGGCGCCTATGGGTTCCTACTGGACCACTGCGCCTGGAGATCATCCAGTACCATCATGACGGAATCACTATTGGTCATCCTGGGAAAGCAAAGACCTTGGAGTTGATATGAAGCACTTACAATTGGAAGGGCTTGCCTGTTCAGGTAGGGCGGTACTGTAAAGAGTGCCTGATCTGCAATCAAATGAAACCCAATCGGCAACCTTTAGCAGGGTTGCTGGTACCAGTCCAAAAGGCTGAAGGGCCCTGGACTTCCCTATCAGTGGATTTCATTGTGGAGTTACCCGTTTCAGAAGGGTATGATGCAATCATGGTGGTGGTGGACCACTTTACAAAGTTCGATCACTTTATTACTTGAAGAACAACCATAACTGCAGCTGAGATGTCTAGGCTTTTCGTCGCCCATGTATTTGCGCTTCATGGGGTTCCTCAAGAAATCATTAGTGACCGGGGACCCCAGTTCACCTCTATCTTTTGGTTAGAGGTGTGTAAAAATCTTCAGATTCGCCCCTGCCGTTCAACTGCCTATCATTCCCAATCAGATGGGCAGACTGAGCGAGTGAATCAGTGCTTGCAACAATTTCTGCGTTGTTACACCACCTCAGACCATTCATATTGGGTTCCTCACCTTCCCATGGCCCAGTTTAGCTACAACAACACTTTGCATTCATCAATCAGTTGTTCATCCTTTTTTCTAACCATGGCTTTAACCCTGCTTTTAACATGGAGCCCAGCTGTGGCTCCAAAGTGGAAGCGGCGCTGGACTTTGCTAAGACTCTCAAGAAGGTCCATCAGGGGGTGTCCACAAGTTTGGAGGTGGCTATGCTGGTTTATAAGGAGAATGCCAATGGAAAGCGCCGAGTGGGTCCAGCATACAAGGAAGAGGATCTTGTGATGCTTGATGCTCGCAACATCCCTATCAAGCAGCCATGCAAAAAGCTGGGTCCAAAGAGGATTAGTCCTTGCCGTGTATAAGAAAGGTGGGTCATGCCTCATACCAGTTGGATCTTCCCTCCATGTTTCAGATCTTCTCCATCTTTCATGAAAGCAAATTGACATTGTTTAAGGGCCCTCCACCTGTGACTCCCAAGGCTTATCTTGTGGATGGGGCGCCGGAATGGGAAGTGGAGGAAATAGTAGCCTCCCGCTGGGTTAAGCGACGCCTTGCGTACCTGGTATTCTGGAAGGGGTTTGACGCAGCAGAGAACAGTTGGGTGCCGGCATAAGATTGTGTACATGCCCAAGACCTGATCGAATCATTCCATAATCATTTCCCTGAGGCTGCAGGATCTCAGCCTAAGCCGGCCGTTGCTGCTATGAAGTTGCCACCAGCACATAAGAACTTCTGCATAGAAAACGCCCCTGGAGAAGGGGTGGAGCCCAAGAAGGAGGAGAGGGTAATGTCATGGTTGGATGATTTAATAGTGGGAACTGATACTAAAGATAAGGCTGGGCGACAGGAGGCCCAGAAGGTGAAACTTCAGGCTCTTCCTGACCTGAAACACACCTTAGATTAACGCTGGGTGAAAGCCAAGCATGCCCAGGTTGATACTAATGGGGTGCAAAATGCTCAGCCTCTTATCTCAGCCCAGGCACTGAAACAAATGATTTATGTTACAAATGAAGATGGTTTGATTCAGTTTATTGGAGAGCAAGGGTTCAAATCCCGTAGAAGTTATGAAATTTTAAGTTCAGGTAAAATATGGCTTCAATCAATTATTTGAGTGAAGGCACTTTCGGTGTATTTTACTAAAATGGACAGAAGCGTCTGTTTATTGGAGCATCAAGGCTTGGCCGAACTTCCGCAGAACCTGAATTTCCCTAGCCCACTTTAAATATGTTTTTTGTGACCAACATTCCTCGTTGGTCAACCTTCTTAAATAAATTTACTCTTCCCTTACGTTTTTCAATGGTTCATTGGGAGAACTTGGTGGTGGACCTTTTTGGGGAGGTCTCCAACTATGTGGGCCACTACCTCTTATCACAATAAACCCAAATTACAGGTGCTCTTTTGGCCGCCCAGGTCCCCTCCAGATCGAGGCACCCAAGTCTACTGGCGCCAAGTTACACTTGATTATGGACTCCCCTCTGGGGTCCACTCAAGCTGTGATGTTACTTACTTACCTGGTACTATATGTTGCGCTTTACACCCTTGCCTGGGGTACCTTTTGCACAGGCACCATTTGAGGTGCCTTCTTTCCCATTCTCCTAACGGCTAGTTCCCTAGCAATGTGGGTTTACATCCCACATCACCTTGCTGGTAATGAGAGAGTTACAGACACTCTCTTAACAGGAACCCCTCTCCCAACAACTTGCACCCAGCTACCACAGGACACCACTATGGTAGTTTAGTTTGCTAATTTAACCACACACCTTCCCCTAATGTGCTCCATAATAAGATGATTGGTTTAAAAACCTACGGCTCCAAAACCATCCTTAATTTGCTGTCCCAAATAGTGCCACATGTCTAGAAAGGCTGTGGCCATATGTCATGATATACAAAATACAAGTAAAATGTCCCTCTCAATTCCCCATGTGCTGTTATCCCTTATGCTCCAAATATCTATTCTGAGCTCATGTGAAGGGTGGAAGGACTATCTGTTCAATTTGTTTTGATTTGGATCTCCCAAAACGCAAGTGCCCATCCCTTGCAGCTTCCGCCAGCTCTTAGCCCACCTCCACTGGAAACTAACCAGCTTCTGACCCCATGGAATTTTTTGTATGGGGTTAAAATCCTACCCCCCCCAAAAAAAAGCCTGCTGCCACAGTAGCCCTCACATCATCCAATCAGGCCTCTCCTCAAACCAGAGCCACGAAATGCCACAGCCATTCAGCAAGTAACTTGGACTATGGTTTAATCCCAAGCTTCCCTCAATTTGGCAGCTAACCTTCAATATCATATGATGTCACAATTCAGTTCAACTAGAACTCTTATGACTTACTGGATGAGTTGAAGAATCAGTTGATTATATTGAACCATCTTTCAACCTTGAACAGTTTTTATATGCCAAATACAACGCCCAATTCCCCCCTAGTTTTATGTGACCATACAAATGCTACACTGTTCTGAAGACTACTGCTTACTGTTGAAGCAGCTTCCTTTCCTGACTGTTGTCCCCTCCACAAAGCTATCAACAACAAAGTGGTGATGCTTGCAGGGGTTATTTCACCTCCCATTAACCATCAACCTTAGCCTCTATGGGCAAACACAACCTTTTAATTTTTATAAAAAGCTAATGATGTCATATATGATGTTGTAGTGGTAACGCGGAATCCAAAGTATAAAATCACCTGAACCAATATTGCCACCTTCACCAAGCTAACCAACGCCTGAATCCAAACCAAAGAAGCCCTTGCTATTTATAATGGCAAATTTATTCAAGCACGTCTATCTACAAAGTTCTGTCCTTGAGTAATATGGAACCTTATACCGCCAATGCCCCTACATCCTTGCTCTCTGTCTTAGCTCATACCTTGCTCTAGGATGAGTAAGATGCCGCTAATAATGTGCCCCCCAATCTTCCACCCCCTTTCTCCATGGTCAGATAAGAGGTTTTATTTTTCACCTAGTTGGTTGTATTTTCATTTGATATTATATGTTTTAAAATTGTCAATTTGAATGCTTTGGTTTATTAGTTAAGTTTTTTATTTTCATTAATATGTAATATTGGTAATTTTTGTAACATGGTTGGCTTATCTCATATAAAAAAATAAAAGTTGAACTGTGAACTGTGGTAAAAGTACGGCAGTCAATTCTAATGTAAAGCATAACTTTACAATTTAAAAGTGGGTTTTATTTATAGAATGGCCTGGAATTTCTTTATTACAGATATTGGGCCCTTGGCATGTCAAGAGCTTTCATGATACTCAAGGAAGCCTTTCCCTTTGTTCTTATGTTTCAATTCCTTTGTAGACAATTGGAAGTACACCCAAGTCTGGATAAGCCAAATTACTTTTACCAATATGAGTATTTCTCAAATAATTTATCAACAGATGTAGATTTCCTTTTTAAGATTTCTCTTCTCCAACTCATCTTGTATCCATATGGAATAATAATCAGTACTCCTAATAAGGTTATCTCATATTTCAGGGGGATAGAATATATGGCTACATAAGTTGATCACACATGATTTTTAAGGTCTGAAACCAGACGTGTGGGGAGTAATTTGGATAAAGTCAAGTTAAATTCATAATTCATTAATATTCTTTTAGAAGGTTTTTTAGTTGGGTATATAATTATAAGAAAGCTTTCCCTACATTTTATGTTGCAGTGTTTAATTCTCCTAGATTTGGTCTTGAATATTGGCTCAAAAATTCTATCAAAAAAATCAATGAAATGATTTATCATATTAGCCCTTTTCTGGGAGCCTTTTATAAACTCTGCAAACAGTTTATATTGGAAGCAATGGAGTAAAACAGGTTTTCCATATTGTTGTTAGGAACCCAGCGTGCCAAGGAATGACCTGGTTTTTGACATGGGTACGCCATGACCCATAGGCCAACCAAGGTCCACAAGTTACCGCTGGTTTCAGGGGATTATGGGTGGGCACGTTGTAAGAGGTATTAGGCATGCTCCAACCTAGTCAATTATTGCTCATATGTTGCTTTATATATAATATTAACCAATTGAGAAAGTTTCAAAATAAATTTTTATCAAACTAATATGGGAAATAAGAGGGAGGATACCCCAGTGGTAGAGTATAGACCCTCTACCACTGCCTCCCGAGTTCAATCCCAGTAATGGACTTTGGGTAGGGGACGATTTTGACTGTGTTGGTTTTGCGCGCCAATGCCCCAAACCGAGATAGCAAATAGCAAAGGCGGTCCATGGAGTTCCTGGCCTATCATATGCCGCGCATGGAGGTTTTCCGGGTTTTATCCTCCTTTCCCATTTTCTTCACTTCCCTAATTGGTGCGGTATCATCCCCAGGCCGGCCCACCTCAAATAAAATTATAAATATGGGAAATAAGAATGATATATAACCCAACACCCTGCCATTAGCAGGGTGCTGGGCTATATGGTGGAAAGGGGGAAACAGCTACTAAGCTGGATCATGATAGAAGATCAGTTCCGTTTTTAAAATCGTTAATTAATGGATTTTATTCCAATTTCGCCACGATATCATCGCCCAAAGTTTTCATGCTATTATTGGGACTATCCCCATATTCTAGATGTCCAAATTTGCAATTTTGATTTCCAGAATGGGGCGTTGGTTCAAACTTCATTTTTGACCCTTTCTTTTCTGACTTTTTGCTCAAATTTCACTTTCTAAGTAAGTTTTCTCCTATCTGATTAACTTCAGGTTGAAATTTTAGTTGGGGAAGGGGTTTGGAGATTGTGGTTAGGGCCTTCTGTCTCCTTTTAAAGTCTTCACAAAGTTGCTTAATTTTTTTAAATAAAAACTTGCAGATTTTGACAATAGGGTGGCTTTGGGTTGGGGGGAAATGTGGGAGAGGCATGTGGCAAACAAGGAGGGGAAAAGACACCCATCTCTTATCCAGGGTATGCCTTAGGTCAGAGACCTTGGTGAGAGGGATGGCCTTGGGATTTTAGCCCTTTTTGGTCCTAAAGGAGTGCGCACCCCTGTCTAGCTTGATAGCTGGCCCCTGAGGCCTTGAAATTATCTACCCTTCCTTTAAGGCTTGACAATCAAGTCAGCCTCCTAGGTTCACACTTGTTATATAACCACTATGTGTTTGAACTTTCTCTTATTTCTCATCCCAGGATATTAATTTGCTATCTCAGATTGTAATATCTCATGGATAGGTAACAGCTTTAGTAGATCTGAGAGGTCCCATGAGTCCTGAGGGTTTTTGATGCCAGTTATCACTTAAGGTCCCATAAGTCCTGAGCGCTTTTGGGGTTAGATGGTCCAGATGGTTTTCCTGGTCCACTGGGTCTTGAGAGTCCCTTGATGCAATATAATTATTCAGTATGTTCTTATCTGATAGCCCATATCAACTCTTCCATTTAGGTTAACCGCGTAGAGGATTTCAACTTAATACTGGTCTACTGATTATTAGTGTCAGTTATAAGGCAACAAAGCTAGGCTCCCATCTTGACAGTGCTCTTAGAAATGCTAATAATTTCTTCCTCGAGATATTAGCCACATTCATATGAAATTCAACTAGTTGTTATACTGTTGAAGAAATATCAGTTTTTAATAATCCTCTAAATTGTACTTACAAAGTAGGAGGCAGAATCTTAGTATTTGTTAGATGAGGTTGATTTTTCTGGTAAATAGATATCTTTTGCAAAAATTTCTTCTGTTGAATCTCTAGTATTTGGGGGAAATGGTGCATTAAGGATGCATAATCAGACACTGATTTTGTTCAGTTTAAGAAACATCTAGTTATGGACTGTAAGTGAGAAAGTTTTATATATTTATTTCATATTTCCAGAGATGGTGGATCTTGTGCTCTGATGTGGATAATATCCAAGAAAGAGTGATACATGGAAGATCTGTTGAAAGGTTTTGGCCACATTGACAGAATTAAAGTGATATATATTAAGTTAGGAGTAGGGATGAAACCTCCAAGGTTGCGCTAAACTAAACAAATACTTGGTCAGATGGATCCATAGCCTGATAGTTGTTAGATTGCACCCATTGGGTTACACTCATTAGTACAGTATTGATTTGGTTGAGTCACTGTAGTTACTATAAGTTGTAAAACAATATTTTCAGGATGCTTTAATGGGCTAAGAAAGTAGCAATAAAATTTGTTGCAACGTAAAGGAACTGATAGAATGTAGATTCTTTAGAGTATGTCAAGGTTTTGTTGACAGACTATAAAATTAATTAGGCTATTATCTGTGGCAACAGTGGAAGACCTGATATTTTTGAGAGATTCCTTAGTAGACAAATATATAAACATATAGGTGACAAGAAAACTATATTGTAAGAATAGATAAAATAAGAAGCTGTGATGGACAGCAAAAATTTAGATCAGTGAAAAAGTATTATATTCAATTTTATTAGATTAAAATTGAGATTATTAATAGATTAGGGAGTCTTTGTGTTTTTTAGCACTAGTGGTGCCCACGGGAGTCTTTGTGTTAGTTAAGGATAATAAGATCATTCATTGGCAAGTCTATTATAGTGCTAGGTACGCCTTGAATTTTTATTTTGTTATTGAACTTTTTATTAATATGAAATGGCCGACCAGGGGACAGACACATCCGATATGTAGGAGCAGGGATAGTGGAAAACAGAAATGGGAAGAGAGCGCAGAACAAAGGAACTCAAAAGATACAACTTGGCACACTTTGGTGTGGCTGGGGGGGGCCACGGGTGGTGGGTGGCTAGACCTTGAGTGGCATGGCAACTCATGGGCTAGTAGGGTGTACCGCCTATGAAGACTGTGAGGTTTTCAATGTCATAACGAAGGAACCAGATTGGAATCCAGGTGCCCATCCATTTCTTCCATTTGTGTTGGAGTGAGCTGAACAGCCAGGCTTGAAAATGGTCAGCCAAATGGTTGTGGAACCTGATGATGGCTTAATTGAGATTGTGGAAGATCCCGTTGAAGGCGTCAAGGGTAATTGTGTGGATGGACCATATTGCAATGCACACAATTAGAGCCCTCAGTGTCTGGGGGATAGGTGAGGCCATGTTGAGTGCCATGATATTGCGGGATAGTTGGAATTTGGTTGTAGGTGATTGTTGAAACAGGTGCATCACGTTGGCCCAGATATGCGCAGTTGGCGGGCACTCTTCCAGGTGGTGCGCTAGTGTTGGGTATGCCACAGATGGCGCATGTCTCAAACATTGAGAAAGTACAGTCGGCTGTGCTTATATGTATGGCGCATGTATCGCCACATTGTGGAGTACACTTGTGGGGATATGAGGGGGCAGGTGACGAGGTTCCACACCTGTTTTTGGGTGTTCAAGTCATATGGGATGTCTTGGTGGTCTAGGTATTCAATCCTGGACAGAGGGAAGGGTGGTAATGGGGCAGGTACATTAGACACGTTTGTCCTCTGTGGAGTTGCACATATCCAGCTTGAGGGTGATTGTCTTTGGATTGCTGTGCATAGGAGAAGCTCCAATCAACTTGTCTTAGGTTTTATAGGATACGTTTGAAATACCAATCAGTGTTGTGTGGTCCGGTGGCGTTTGGGTGTGTTACAAGGTACTTCATCAGGGTCGCTGGGTTGGAGGGGGACCTCAGATGTAGTGCCCTTGCAAAATTGGTTTGGGCTGCCTTGGCTCGGTGGGGGGATGGTGGGTTGGGTGACGTCGTAAAGCTATCCATGAGCCTAGGATTTGCGTTTGTTATTGAACTTAACTAAGGCATTACATTTAATAAAGGTGAGAATTTGGTTACAGTACCTCACATTGTTCCCTGAGCTTCTATTAGTTAAAACGCATTGTACCATAATTTTAAATAAATAGAAGTATAGTCTTATTTGGTTCATATTGAATTTTATCATTATAATAATTTTAATTTAATAATCATTTAACATAATTTAATTTCATTACCTTCGTCAAAAATCCATTTATATGTCATAAAAGTATGATCCCTAATTATAAAGATAAAAGCAAGTAAAATTATTAGTAAAAAGAAAACTAGTGTCTACACTTTTACATTTAATTATAAAAAATAAGTTAGATCAATGATGTATTCAGGATTTTTCTTATTATGATACCCAACAGAACTGGTCACCCTAAAATTAATGCTAAATAAATCTAAAAAATTATTAAAAGTCAAAAGAATGACCTGGCCCTATTACAAAGATATTCAAGCCTTCATCAACTAATCAAGAACAGAGCTGTGCTTTTAAAGTTTAATACCGTATTGACACCAGTGTTAAAAAACTTGCTTAGTTGACACCTATATGGCATATATTAACTATGGTTATGTTGCTTGAGTGAAACTATACAACTTATAATTGGTTTTATTCTGCCCTCCTATATTTATTGGTTTTGTAACTGTAATTTGTTAGTAAAATATGTCAAAAGTCAAGTATTAATATCTTACCTGTTATCACAAGAAATTACATAGTGCTGCAAATCAACAAAGCTCATGATTATCTGAGAGTTGCAAAGTGATTTACTGGCATCCACCTCATTAGTAGATTTGTTAATCAACCTCCCATATGGCCAAGCATTTTGTGTGTTTACTACACTTAAAGGTTTTTTCTAACCGCTGTGCATGTACAAAAGTTTGCTACGCGCCATCTACTTTTTAGATGGCTATAGATAACATCATTAGAATTTTGATTAAGCTGCATCCTGGTATGCTTTTATGATAGCAATTTTTAAAAGATATCTCTCAGAAATTACTACATTACAAGTGATTTATAAAACTAACTAACTAACTAAATTAAAATCACAATAAGAAAGTGTTAAATTATAAACCAAAATTTGTGCACCTTAGGCATATTGCTAACAAACTGAATAATATAAATTAAACCTAAAAGCATATTTCTATCATTGACTGTAAATGCCCAGTTGATAGATGAGATGTATAAGTAATATTTGGGTTGGTAGGCTACTACATCTGCAACATTAAGAAAGTATCAGCTAGATGAGCCATTGGTTCACCTTCTTAAAAGGTTATTTGAGATTCATTGGGCGCCATATAGTAAGTCTTTCCCAAACTACTAAAGGACTTAACATAGGCAGTGCTTAGCATTATAATGACCTCCCTTTTTATTTTAATTGCTGCTTGACTACTAACAAAGCAGTAATTTTTTGAAATGTTTAAGATGATAAGGGATTTCCATCAAATTTTTTTGTAGCCAAGATTAATAACATTTGATTGGTTATATAATGATAAGTAAGTTTTTTGTTGTGCTATGTGTGCAAAAAAGAATATATTTTTTTATTTATTCGAGGCAAGCCAACCAGGGGATGGACATTACCAAAATAGAGAAAGAAAGTATTGACATGAAACCTGAGCAGGGTCAACTCTGTCATAGAAAGTTTTTTCACCTCTGGATCAGGACTCAGATTTTTCTGGTTACATCATGGGTAAGGTTTTCATGTTATTATACCTACTGTCAGACATTTTCTTTTCAATCTAAGAAAAAGAATGTTGGAGGTATTAGTGTTCCCAATTCTGCTACTATGATTGGCCCATCACCTGCCCAATTTTTAGATAATATTGTGGATATCAACGTTATGAGTAACCACAGTGAAAAGACCTTAATGGATTCTCAGTGGAATCCTAACAAACAGAAAAATTTGATTTATCATAAAAATCAGCTTAAAAAGGTAATAATTAATAATAGTATTACTCTGACTCCTTGGTCAAATTTGAGGAGTTTAATAATCGCATGGATCTGAACCTCCATAAAGCAAAAAGATTTTACCCATCAATGATTGGGTACAAGTTAACCAATCATTACCCTCCAAGCCTAACCACCACCAAGGTGCAAAGATTTTACTCGAGGATGATAGGGTAAAAATTAGCCAAACATCACCATCCAAGTCTGACCACCACCAAATTACCCAATCATTACCACACAAGTTTGACCACCACTGAGGTGCAAAGATTTTACTCACTGGTGATTGGATACAATTCATCAAATCGTTACCACATGGGTCAGTTTTGCCTCTGAAAAATTTTAATTTTGATCTGATAGGCCAAAAAGCCTATATTCCCTAATTTAGATAACTGAGCTTTGCATTCTTTTGCCTCAAATACCCCTGGTCTCAAAATCTGAACTAGTTTAAATAGGAAAAACTAGTATTGAGAAAAGGACCTTTTCTGGTTTTGCCCTGCCTAAATAATAAAAAACATGAAAAATTTTAACAACCAATATTTATACTTTTATTATAAAGTAATAATTCTCACTTTACATAAATTATTTGTGGCATCCATTGGCGGATCCCACACCTACTAACTGCCAATAGCTTCCTTCAGCTGGCACCCCAATCAATGTGCAAAGGGCGGGAATTGAACCTGAAACCTTCAGGTTGGTAGCTGTACGCCCTACTGACTCGCCTTCCACCCCCTGAAAAAGAATATATTTACTTAAATGAAACTATATTCAATTTGACAGCAATTCATTTCATTAGTTATAACCTTAAAAACCATAAAGTTGACTGACGCTTTGGTAAACAAAGTATAGGCTTACAACATAAAAGTATTACATTAATATGAAGCACCTTTTTAACAAAGATGGGCTTTAAAAAGAATGCCTATGGTAGCTTTTTTGTTTCTTTTTTTGCTGAGCATACCTGATTGATAAAAGCTCAAGCTTATACCAATAATGACCTGATTTGTTGTGCTTTATATGAATTTTACAGATCATTAATTTGAGATACAGTTTAATATACAATAGTTAGTGATATACAGAGCTATACATTTCCTAAACTTTTTTTAATATATGTAGTCAATGTTACTGGCACACCAACCTATTATAGATGAGTGACTTGTCAAGACATAAAAGCAATTTATTATAAGTTCAACGTTGTAAGTTTGTGGGATATGATTTTCAAGATGAATAAAAAGTCACAAATGTTGGTTAAAAATGCTTTTCTTATTGACCAATTATCAGTTTTTAAAACAAAACTTATTACCTGAAATACAGTATCAAATAATACTTATGGCCTTCTACCAGCAAGTGTAACTTTCAAGAAGCTACCTGGGAACCAATTTTCTACCATCTTTGCTTTATTAAAAACGGCAATGCGGCTAGCATATAGAATTATATCAGCAATAATACTAATAAAAATAAAGGTGAATATGAGATTGGAATTTAAATAAAAATAATCAAACCAATTTTACCATAGATTGGTTACCTAGCAAAAGTTTATGGAGGAAGGTTTTTTACTTATAGTTTAAGACACTCAGAGAGGAATATTACCTAAAAGTAACTTAAACCTTAGATAAAAAGAGCTTAAAAAATGAGAAGAACTTTTATATCAAACACAGTGCTAGGGAATTCACAGTTTTGTTTTAGGAACATAGGCTTCAGGATTTTAAAATTTATGTAAGCATATTAGCCTTTTTTACTTAATATTGTACTTTTTCTATTAACAAGATAATTGTTGGAATAAGAGCTAAAATGTTCATTTTAATCAAAATAATAGGATTGCTTCACACATCTACCATTATACAGGGCTTATTGTTAGGTACTAGCGCTACAGTAACAGTGGCAAGGCGATTGATCTTTAATAATAGATTAACATACTATTTAGAGATTGGTATCTAATTTCTTCTCTCCGCTATGGTTGTCCATATGGTCATTACTATTAAATTAATTATAAACATTGGTGAGAACCCGTGCATTACAGCTTGTATCTTATTAATCTATATCATTATATTTATAATCTGCTAAAACGGACCAAAGCTGTAGCTATCAAAATATTGGTGAAGTGATCAAAGCAAAGCTTATAATGGACTAAACTATATACCAACATGAATATAAATAAGTAATTTTCACTATAGTTCAACCATATATAGATTAAGGATAATTTGTATATAAAACAAGATCAGGAGATTTGCAAGATTCTCACTGACATGCCAAATAAAGCCAATAGACTGTTATAAAGTTAATGAAACTATAATCTAAACACAGCAATTTAGTTGTTAAAGCAATCATACAGTCAGTTTTAAGTTGGCCTCACTGAATTTTTTTATAACATTGGACAACACAGCTTCACAGGAGGTTTTCCTTGATAACTCCATTGAAACTTTTAAACCTACTTTACCGCCACTTGTTATACTCTATTGTAACCAATGAAGAAATTGTTAGCCCTTTAACTTATTTAATTGAAAGTTTAAGGCCTCAGTCAATATAAAACTGAATCTTATGTTGCAGGAATGGCATGCAAATTATTTAAAAGTTAATTGGTGAGTGTTGTTGCGTTTAAATGACATAATAGTAGGAACATATTGTACTAGTAAGGAAGAGCGTGAGGAGGCCAAGGGGATCAAGCTAGTGAACATGCCTGACCTGAAGCACACCCTTGATCAACGCTGGGTAAGGGCAAAATATGCCAAGTTGGTCCTGAAGGGTGCACGTGATGGAAAAGGGGAGTTACATCCTCAACTTTGTGGTGAATTAGTTATTTGTTAAGTTATTGTGTATGTTATGTTTTCTGGAAAAATGAGGCTTTAAATCCCGTTCAGTTTATCATATTGCTGAATTGGGAAAATCCAATTGCAGTCAATCACCTGAATGCAAGCAAACTTAAACTATATTACCACAAAGGATGGTTATTCATGATAATTGGTTATATCAGGAACAGTTCATTGCCAGATTAAAATATTATTCACAATCCTTTTTTAGCATTAGGCAGAACCAACCTAATGGGTGATAAACCGGTCTATAATACCCCTAATTTTTATAATTAATTTTTTGAGACTAACCTTCTTTTTAGGTCAACTTGGTTTTAATAAAACTACATTCATTTTGAATTTTCAGATAGTCCGGTGGTCTAACCTCTTTGCACATCTCCTCAAGGAGATCTCAAACAATATAGTTTATTTTATCTTGTTTAAAATAACTATGGATTTTGTATCTCCTCTTAGGAAAGCCTAGACCCTCTAATTTAAGGCGCCCAAGATCTCAAATGCCAATCTTCACATGGTTATGGACTTTCCCTGGGGTCTGACCAATTCCTCATATTTTTGGCATATAACTTATTTACACAATTTTGTACACATTGTTTTTGGGTCCTGTAAGTTTTAAACTCAACCTCTTGAGTTGGACCAGGACAAGTTTCCTTATAAAAAGAAGAAGAACCCTAATGTTATGTGGAGCCCTTGGACCAACTGGGGACTTGGCTCATGTTGTTGATAAATGTTGAGTAACAGCATTGGCCCCAAAGAATCCAACCCAACATCCCCCTTAATTGCACCTTCCCTTTTTGGCAAGATAATTGAGGTTTATAGGGAGGTAATCAAGGCTGGAGGCCACCAGCAGCATCTCCACCTTCTCTTGGCCTTTATCCCTCCATCCCTCACTTCTTTGGAAATAAAAAAATCGGCCTCAGAACTCAGGAAATGGTTCCTGATTCAAGAACTAGTTCAGAACATGAAACCTAAAATTCTGGGTTCTGGATTGGCGATCTGAGTTGATAATTTATTCTCAAAGATTTTTTAAAAAATATTCTAAAATTTTGTCAAAATTAACTCTGATGGAATCCAATTCCGCCCCTCTGATATGAGAAAATACGCTCAAATATAGATCAATGAGAGTCCCTCCATTGAGGATCCCAAATTACATTTCCAGAGCTTCTATGAACTATTGTGCAAGCTAGCTGGTAACTCCTCAAGCTCAGTCTATTAACTGCGAGCATGTCAGCCTCTCCTGTCTAGGATAACATGTGATCCCCTTTCCCCTACCACCTAGCTTTTTATACAACTGCATATAAAAGGGGATGATGGTCCATTTTCTCTTTAAGTCTAATAAAGTTGATCACTATAACAAAATATATTCTTTAGACTCCTCCTGTTTCCAAGTTTTTTTAAACCCAACCAAATATGCCACATTTTTTGTTTTGGGTCTGATGGTTGTCAAGTGGGCCCTCCAATCCCTTGATCCAGTGGCCCACCAAACGTTGATTGTGATGATCAAAGGATTTACCACAGGCGTGCTACACTAATCTGGCGCTCCCAAGGAGCCTTCAGATCCACTGAAATCGCCACAGCAACCTGCCTCTCCTGTGATTCTCAATGAACAATATACAGGTCCGCTGTCCTTTGCCCAAGTGTAAGAAGAGCATCTGTAACTCTCCCATTCCCAGTGAGGTGGTGTGAGATGAACAGCCACACCGCTAGGGAAGTAGTCATTAGCAAGAGGTAAACAGGGCACCGCTACAGATGACAGAGCAAGAGGAACCCAGGGCAAGGTTGTACAACGCTGTATGTAGTAGTTGAAAGAAAATAACAATACTTGGTAGAACTCCAAGGAGAGTTACAACCAAGAGGAGATCTGTGCGGAAGTGCTTGGGTGCCTCAATCTGGAGGGGACCAGGGCAGCCCAGAGGTGCACCAGATCTGGTAGATATTTTTGTGATAATAATACAGCTAACGTTGTTAGAGACCTCCTCAAGGAGGTCCACACACAGGTTTGCCCAAAGAATTATATAAAAAACGTAAACTATTGGGAAATTTTTATTGAGGAAGTTGACCAACAAGGAAGGTTGGTCTTGAGGAAACATACTTAAAAATCGGGGGAAATTATCAATTGGTGGAATTAATGCTAAACTTAAGTGCACCAATAGGCTCACGCTTCCATTGGCCAGGATATCATAGCTTAAGATTGACCAAACTTGAGATACTGATTATAGGCATGGATGACCCAATTTAGAAATTTCAAAATTAAACAGGTTCTGAAACCCCGTTCACTGACAACTGAATAAAACTGTCACCGTTAAGAATTTAGCTAGTGCGTTGTAACGCCCTTGCCATAACGCAGGGCTGAGAATCACGCACATCCCCTAGACCAAACGGGACATATCTGGCCTGAACCCAGCGTTAGTCAAGGGTATGTTTGAGGTCAGGAAGGCCTGCTAACTTGACCTTTTTAGCTTCCTGACGTCCAGCCTTGTCTTTAAAATTTGCTCCCTCAATCAATTCATTAAAAAATGACATTACCCTCTTGTTCTTTTGAGGCTCCACCCCCCTCCAGGGAATTTCGCCAGTGAAAGGTTCTTGTGGGTGAGGCTAATTTCATAGCGGCAATGGTTTTCTGTGACTTGGGTCCTGCAGCCTTGGTGAACTGCTCGTGTAAAACTTTTATCAGATCTTGAGGATGTGCACAGTTGCACTCTGGTACTTAAATGTTTTCTGCTGCATCAAATCCCTTCCAGGATACTAGGTACTCAATCCTTCTTCTGACTCTGCATGAGGCTATAATCTCTTCCACTTCTCACTTCGAAGCCCCATCCATGAGATAAGCCTTTATAGTCTCTGGAGGGAAGCCCTCAAACAACGTAAGCTTACTTTCATGGAAGACCAAAAAGATCTGTAATGAGTGGGAATATTAACTGGCATGAGGCGTGGCCCATCTTTCTGACAACGCGGTAAGGCCCAATCCTCTTTGGTCCCAGTTTTTGCATGGTTGCTTGATGGGGATGTTTTTAGCATCCAGTATCAAAAGATTTCCTTCCTTGTTCGCAGGACCTACCCATCTCTTACCATCCACGTTCTCCTTATACGCTTGCATAGCTGCATCCCAGTTTGTGATAACCCCCTGGTGTACTTTCTTAATCATTTTTGCAAAGTCCACCACCGCTTCCATCTTGGATCCACAACTGGGCTCCGTGTTAAAGGTGGGATTGAAGCCATAGTTGGAGAAGAAGGGGGAACAACATATTGATGCATGTTGAGCGTTGTTATAGATGTCTTGGGCCATGGAGAGATGGGAACCTCAAAGATAAATGGTCCACGGCAGTGTAACGCCGCAGGAACTGCTCCAAGCACTGATTCACTCGTTCAGTCTGCCCATCTGATTGAGGGTGATAGGAAATTGAATGGCAGGGACGGATCTGAAGAATCTTACAATCTCTTCCCAAAAGACAGAAGTAAACTGGGGCCCCTGATCGCTAATTATCTCTTGGGGACCCCATGAAGAGCAAACGTGAGATACGAGAGCTTAGCAATCTTTTCCATGGTTACTGTGGTGCTTCAAGGGGTCAAGTGAGAAAACTTCATAAACTGGTCCACCACTATCATGATGGCGTCGTAACCAACAGATGAAGGTAACTCCACAATAAAATCCACTAATACAGAAGTCCAAGGCCCTTCAGCCTTTTGAACTGAGACCAACAATCCCACGAGGGGATGGCAATTTGGCTTCATTTTATTGCAGACCAGGCACTCCTTACAATACCTGACAACCTGCTAGGCTAACCCCTTCCAATTATAAGTGCAGCAAATTAGTTCTAGAGTCTTCGCCTTCCCAGGATGTCCTATGGTGATCCCATCATTATGGTTCAGATGATTCTTAGGCAAAGTGGTCTAGCAGGAACCCATAGGTGACCCTGAAACCACACCATCTCATCATTCATGCGGTACCATCTAATGATGTCTTCCTGATTCAGCTTGCTCTTGGAGATGACCATAGTATATTCCGCTAACAAGGGCTGTGAAAGAAACACCTTTCTGAACATACCATATCCCTCCGCATTTTCCAGAGGAGCAAGCGCTGACCCAGGGTTGAGTGAGGGGATGTTGGGACACAATCATACCTGGTGGAATCATCAAGCGTATATTGTTTACATCACCTCCTTATGATCTGGAGCTAATGCAGGGTTTCACTCAAAGCATCCGCCAATCCATTCTCCTTGACTTTAGTAAACTCATAAGAAAACACAAATTGGACCAGGGTCTCATGCCAGCAGGCTTGCCACAGGGTCATGACATGAGGTGTGCGGTAGTACAGCAAGGCATGGTGGTCTGTACATATGAGAAAGGATTGGGATGAGCCATGCAGGTGCTGACGCCAATAGGTTAGCGCCTCAACCATTGCTAATAACTCTTTGTCATAAGTGGCGTAGTTCAACTCTGATCTAGACATCATCCTAGAAAAATATCCCATTGGATGCTCTATTCCATCTCCACCTACTTGTAATAAGGCAGCCGCTATGGCAAAGTTGGAGTATCAGTAAAAGCAATAAACTCTTTTTCAGAATCTATATGACAAAGGATGGACGTGGACAACAGGGTGCACTTTGCCTCTTGGAAGGCAACCTGCAGGATGGGAGACCATTGGAGCACCTTTGCTCCACTCACCTTATACAAGGGAGCATTCACCTAAGAAAGATTTGGCGTGAATTTCTTAAGAAACGTACACGTCTCAAAAACTCCTTGATGCCTTAATCAAAGTTGTGGTGGTCACTTTCAAATTGCCTGCTCCTTATCTAAAGTTATCATGTGGCATTGGTCAAACATGACGTTCCCAGGAAGGTGACCTGGGACTTAAAGAACTTGCACTTACTGATCTTCAGCGTAAGGTTGGCTGCCCTAAACTCTCCACCACTTTCCACAGGTATAGCATGAGAATCATGATCAGGGGAAAACACCAGGATATTATCCATATAGGCCACCGTGCACGCACCCAGCAGGACCCAAGGCCAATCTATATGACGTTGAAAGATAACAGGTGTAATTTTAGGCCCAAAGTGACAGATTCTGGTGGTTAACTCAAAAATAAACCCTATAACAACCAACAGATCAAGCCGATTATCCTTCCAAACTTAAGCTAATTACTCTAATTCTCAACTAAAGCCAATTACTATTATATGTCTTGGGCCAATAATCTCAATTTCAATTAAATTCGATTATTCTATTGACAGCTTGGGCCAATTATTTTCACACATTCAGGCCAATTATATTTTTAAATTTATTGCGGGGAAGGCCGACCATGGGATGGACACTTCCGAATATGACTCAGACGAGACAAAACTTAGTACCAGGGGAGGCACCCCAGAGAAGCGATGCTATCTCTTGTTGCCAGCGGGAACGCCACTTATGGGAAGGGGGAGGGAACGTGTGTAGGGGACGTAGCCACTATTGAGCACGTGTGGAGGAAGGGGTCTGATTTGATGAACCAGACTAGGAACCAGGAGGAGACCAGCTGTCGGCGACGCGGTGGGAGATAACCAAACATCCACGCTTGAAAGTGGTCCACCAAATGAGACCAGATCTGTGGACAGCTTCTGGGAGGGTGGGTATGGAGCCAGCGATGGCATCCAAGACAATCGTGTGGATAATCCACATGGCGATTGCAACCACCAGAGCACGGAAGGAGGGTGGGAGGGGGAGGCCATTGATGAAGCAAACATATCTCTTGACAGACTGAAGGGATGCGTTTGATCCTGGCCCAGCAGACGTTGGACTTCGCGCCATATCACTTTAGAGGTGGGGCACTTCTCCAGGCGGTGGAACAGCGTTCCATACTGGCCACACACGACACAGGATGAGTGTAAAGCGTTAGAGCGCTCAGCTGTACGATACACCCGCCTCAGGCAGCGCCACACATGGGATCGGACTTGAGGCTGCAACAGAGGATGGTGTGCGTATTTCCAGATAGTCTTTTGGGTCTCAGTGGAATAAGGGATGTCCATCATGTCCAGGTAGTCCACCCTGGATAGGACTTGGGGTCGAATGGGGATCACGCCATCATGGATGGGTAGCCCCTGTACCTCTTGTGTGAACTGAGGAGAGGGGCGGCCTCTTCAGGTTGTATGTCCACTAATACGAATTCTCCACTCTGCGCTTCGCATGAAGAGTAGGATTCGTTTGTAGTGGGTTTTGGTCCCATGAGGACCTGTGGCTGATGTGTGTGATGCGAGGTATTTCATCAGGGAGTGGGGGTTTGATAGATTGTTGAGGCCCAAGGCTCGGGAGAAGTTGGAGCGGGCCGCGCGGGACCAGTGTTGGGATGGGAGTGTAGGAGCAGTGACGGCTGCAATCCAGGTGCCAAGGATCTTGGCGGCATGGGCTTTGAAGTCAAGTAGGCCCATGCCACCATGATGATGAGGGCCAAACATGACTCTAGCCGTACTGGTGGAGGGCGGCCTGACCAAAGCCAACCTTGTAGCAAAGCATACAGGGATTTGAAGAAGCTTGGGGAGAAGGGGATGGCGTGGGCTCTGAACCAGACTTTGGATAGGAGCATAGAGTTGGCAAGAACAACCCTGCCAGTGAGGGTAGTAGGGTGGGCTCTGAGAGAGGCGATTCGCTTTGTCACGTTGTCCAGTATATGGCACTCCATTACTGCTGACGCGTATCCACCTGCCTCCATCCACACGCCCAGATGGCGTACCGGTCCTATGGTAGGTCGTGGCACAAAGGGGAGCACCAGTGGAGCGGTGTGTTTTGAGTTAGTAAGGCGTGGACGTGGGCGAGCAGATGGGCCGGGTTAGGAACTACTTGCTGGGGCCCAGCAGTTCTGAAACCGACCAAGGAGGATGATTTCGGTTTTGGAGGCGTTCAGTGCCGCGTTGCTTACCTGGGAATATTCCTGGATGAGGGCTTCAAGCGCGCGTGCATCTTTGTTATTAGACACCCCCACCACGCAATCATCTGCAAATGCCATTATCTTGACTGGGGTTTGGCCTGGCACATGGACCCCAGTGATTTGGGCATTCACATTTCGCAGTAGTGGGTCAAGGCTGAAGTTGTATAAGAGTGGGCTCAGGGGGTCCCCTTGTCGCAGGCCCCTTTGAGGACGGACTACTTCCAATAGGAAACCTGGGCCGCGCACTGCCATTGTTGCAGATTCCGTGAGCAGCATCACCCAGTTAATGAAGCGGGGAGGTAGGCGGAATAGTTGGAGGCAGGCCCTAAGGTATTCCCAGTTTACTCTATCATAGGCCTTTTGTTGGTCCAAGAATACAAGTGCCCCAGAGGCTGTGGACTGACACACATTAGCCACAGAGTGCACGTTATCCCAAATCGACCTTCTGGGGATGAAACTGAATTGTTCTGGGGAGATGGTGGCAGATGCTACAGTCCCTAAACGGTTAGCCATGATTTTGTTAAAATTTTAGTGTCTGTGTTTGTTAGAGAAATGGGGTGCCAGTTGGCTAAGTCAAGCCTATCCCCTTTCTTGAAGAGTGTGACAGTAAAGGCCTCATGTCCTCCTGGTAGAAGGCGCGTTTCCAACAGGCTTTGGTTGAGTGAGGCTAGCAGCAATGGGGATATATATTTAAAATATTTTTTGTAGAACTCATATGGAATGCCATCTGGGCCTGGGCATTTTCAGTTTGGTGCACCGCGAATGGTAGTCCATAATTCGTTTGGAGTAATTAAATTTATTATTTCCGGGTATCAGAAAATGGTGCGGATATGAGCTCTGTCGAGAAATTCCGCCATTTTGGCTGGCTGAATTAGTTCAGCTTGGTATAACTCAGAGTAATATCTTTGCGTTTTGATTGCCACTTCGGCCAGTGTGTCCACAATAGAATTATCCATTCTTTGCACCTGTGTGCAGGCCACACTCTGGCGTGGTGCAAAAGAATTTTTGAAGAAGTATGCGGTGCACTTGTTGCCTTTAGTGATGCGTGTGGCCCTGTATTGGACACAAAACCGATGTTTGTGTTGCCTTTCAAGTGCGTTGAGGTGGGCGGCTGCCTCCGCCCACTTCTGGCCCCATGCAGGGCTATATCCTGAGGTGGGAATGTTGGACTCCAAGTGGGCCAATTCCGCCAGCGCGCGTGATATAACCGCTGATGTGGCTCGTGAGCGTCTGGATGAGAGATGGCAATAGTGGCGGATGGTGTCTTCTTTGAAAGTTGCTCATGTGGAAATGGGGTCCGCACAAAACGGTGCAACAAACAATTTTGCCAAAGTTGCCTCTTCCACCCACGTGGAAAATCCTGGCAACGCGAGCTCTGGGGGGCGGATTTTGCACCAATGTGGGGCCTTTGCAACTGTGATGGGTAAGTGGTATGTTATTGAGACCAGTCAGTGGTCAGAGAATTCCATTTTCATTGTTTTGAAGTGGGAGATGTGGGGTTGGAATTTCGCCGGTGCTAGAATAAGGTCGATGCAGGTCATGGACCTTAATTGGCTGTTGTGGATGTGGGGATGCGTCATGTTTTTGAGCAGTGGGGCATGTCATGGCAGCGCATCTATTAACCCAAGGGTGGCTTTTAGAACGCGTAGTTCTATGTGACCCTGTGGGGTGTGGGGTGAGGGCGGCCACCGGTCTGTTGGTCAGGTTAGCCAACAGTTCATGTCACCAATTAGGAAAGAATCGGGGGTAGCGGGAGGGATTTGACTGATGAGAAAAATTCCCGATGCTCCTGTGCACCGTTTGGGGCATAAATGTTGACGATTGTGTGTGCAACATCGGCCCATGAGAAGGTGACAACAAGCACTTGGCCATTTAGGAATGTTTCTGAAGATGTAAATTTGAAAAATTGTTTTTCTGAATTAGCACCCCACAGTGCTTTGACCAAAAGGATAGGGATGGTAGGAGCATTGTTTTCCAAGCTTCCTCAGAACCTCATGGACAGTGGGACTCCTGGATGGCCAGGATATCCATGGGTAAATTGTTTTGTAAAAAACTCAGTTTCCTAGCCCAGGACAGGGAGGCCTTGAGTCCGGTGATATTCAGCATCCCTAGAGTGAAGGTTTCCCCCATCACACCTTAGGTGCGAGGGGTGGGCCCCTGGGCCCACCGCCTCTTCCAGGTCCCCATGGGCTTTCACAGCAGTGTGGGTATTAGCAGCAACGCTATCAGGGTTTTTGTTAATTTTTGTGGAAAGAGTCGCGTTGGCTTTGGCCTTCGCTTTTTGTTTTCCCGACGTCGGACGAATTTTTTGCGGTGCGGATAAGTTTAATGAACCGTCGAGTGGGGCAAAAAAAATTTTTGGTTGGGATAGGTCCCAAGTTGGTTTCGACTGGGGCTGGGTGCAGCGATTGGGTGAGATCAAATCTCCCATCAGATCCTTGGATTGAGTGGCCCGTTTGGCATGGGCCTCCCAATCTGATTGGGTGATGGATTCCCAAGTTGCTTCCACCACAAAGGTCTCCATGTCCTCCTGGCGTTGTGAGTGTGGGATGGTGGTGGTGGCCTTGGCCGCTTCCTTGGCCGCGGTCCTATGGGCCTGCTTGGCCTTCTTCCACTCCTGCAGGGAGATGGGCTTTACCAATAGGTAGCAGCCTTGTGCTCCCCACGGGAAAGCCTCCTTGGTGCTTGTGGTTGGTTCATAGTGCGCCTCTCCGCTGGCCATGGCCGCCGAGGGGTGCTCTTGGAATGTGACGCCCTCTTTGATGGGGCATGCATGTGCCTTATGGCCGAACGCATCACAGTGGGTGCAAATGGGGGCGCGCTGTCCACGGTTACCCGGAATGGGTGGGTGGTATGCCCTGCGATGTCAATAAAGGTGGAGTGTGGGATCTGGGTTAGGTCCTTCGCGATCTCCTCAGTTGGGGTCAGAACTGCGATGGCTTTGCTGGTGCACAGGTGTGGCATCAGCGTGAAACGTTGCTTTTACAAAGATTGTATTTCGCCATATATGGCGAGACCATCTTTCAGGTGTTGCTCCAAAATGTCACGTTTTACCATAGTAGGCAAAAAGTCAAACGTGAGGAAAATTTGGTTTGATTTTGTCCATCTGGTGCATTTAGTTTCAATGACCCATTGCCCTTCAGGGAGGTTGACCACTATGCGCACCACTGCAGCCTCATCTGCTGCTATTTTGCTTTCGAAACCTAGGTCCAGCCAACCGCGCGACATGGAGTGAGGTGCAACATACACCGCGGTTGGGAAAATTTTGTGTACATCTTCACAAAATTTTTCCCATCGGGCCGTTTTTTGGATGCCCAGATACACACAGACTCCGAATTCCACTGACAAAAGTGGCTGGGAATGTGGCGTGTTGATGTACTAGTTGCATTGTGCTTGCCACGCGAGTATCTCCAGGTAAATTATGACCGCCAGTTTTTTTAGATTTTTTTCTATTCCGCCAGATTCTCTGGGGCATTTTTGAACGTTAGAGGCCGCGGGCCTTCCGCCTGCTCCTCTTGCCTTGCTTGCCCAACTGCTCCCAGACATGGGCGCAGACTAATCCCCTCTATGAGATTATCAAACTAGATTTAGTCTTGAATTGAATGGGTTGCAAAAGTGTTTGCAACGAGAAAGAAAAGACACATTCAGGCCAATTATACATACAACAAACTTAGCATTTGGTACCAACTAATTGAGAGCAATATCAATTATATATCTTAAGAAATCATCCGTGGATCAATCCTGTAAATATAAATCTAATTTTATGGAAAAATAGACATCATTATGTCATAACCAATATCACACCTTATGGCAAATTTTGTATATTGATCCTCATAATTGACACAATGGCACTTGCATATGGACCACCCAAGTGGGAGTACCTAGTGTTATCAAGAGAGGCCTGGTGACGTTCTGATTAGGGGTATGTCATTTAATTGAAATTGATTACAAGTTTCCCAGAAGTTGTATTTTGTCACCTGTATGATGAAACTCAAGTTGGACTGGTCCTAGGGCAATTTTGCACGTTTTTATTGCGAATTTTGCCCCTGAAATCTTCCTAAATATTAGAGTATTTTTCCACCAATAGTCCTAACAATAGGTCATAATTTTATCAGTTTAAAGGCCAAACTGAGATGGAAAATAATTATCTGTGGAAACTGCATGCTTGATATATGACCAGAAGATGCCCTAGAGGTATAAATACTGGCTCATAGCCTAATGAATGATCATCAAATAATATTATATAATAAAAAATATTTTTTATTAAATTCTCTTTATCTGGTTTTTGATCAGAAGTATTTCCTGATGAGTTTCAATAAGCTGGCTTTCAGATTTCTCAGCTTGTATCTTTGCCTGCCTCAGTAGAAGTTTCTAATAAATAGTGAAAATTAAGCTCAAGATTGACTATAAGAGTCAGAATAATATGAATAAGCCTAGTGAGCTTCTGAATGGTCAAAATACCATAAGAAACAGGCTAAATCAAGGATCTTTCAGCTGAACTTCAACCCAATTATACATGCAGGAATTAATTTATCAAGCTAGTGATCCTCATAATTTTATACAAAGGGCATAAACCAAAACTGAAAAATTCCTTTTTAGTTTGAAATGTGGTGAGCCACACCTGGCCCTTCTTGATCCAGATCTGATTGAAAGCATTTAAGCAATTTAGTTTGGAGAAGACTTTGGCCTTACCCACATAGCAAGCAATCTAAGAGTCCAACGGGATGGGATGTAAATCTGGTACAGTGACATTTTTTAGGTCCCATAATCTACGCATGGGCGTAGAGTACCATCATCTTTCTCCACAAAGAGAAGTGGAAAGCATACTGTAGAGGTACGCTGAAATACTGCACCTTTGGCTAACTTCTCCTTAACCCACACATCTAATGCTACTTTCTTCTGTACAGTTAAGGGATAAGCGGGAAAAGGTATATGCACCAGATCAACAATGACTTTGAACTTTAAAACAAACTCTGAATGAGTTGGTAGTACATTGGCTGAATCTGCATCAAACAAAGATTATAGACCTTCCAAACAGGAAGCTAAGGGTACTTGAAAGAGGGCTTCAGCAACGGTGCTAGACTGAGTTTGTTGACATTGGGCCATTGGGGCAAATTGGCCTGACTGTTCAATTCAGCCCCAAAGAAAACTAATATATGGCCATTCTTAAAAGTTTTTGATATGGTGTTGTCTTTCAAGTTGGTTCTGACGTCAAAAATTTTGTCACCACTCCACTCTTAAAACTGTGAGATACAAGAGGATTTGATTGCTTGGAAGTGATCAGCCAAATGATATTTGCCAACTTGATAAATCACTAACCCTAGAACCTTCAACGTGGGTATGCCTTGGGAAGCCCTTCTTTAACCATACCACCAGGCAAGTAAATCAACTCAAGATAGTCAACTAGGTCTTGGTCAATAAAATTCTCAGAGGCTCCGGTATCCACCAAAATTGTTGTGCTGAAATTCCCTAAAGGGGAAAAAAGGGTAGCAGTCAATAAAAAATATCCAGAATGGCCTTTATTCATAGCAGACAACGCCAAACCTTCATCACAAAAATCTTCTTTAGGCGTTAACATATTTCCATGGTACATTTTTGCATCATAGAATGGAGAGGGATAATTGGCCACTCTTACTACTGAGGTCACATATCTCACCATATCTTCATCAGTTGCATAAACATTTTTATATTGCAAAAGTAACTCCTTTTCCACCATCTGTGTTCTGCAGATCATGGTAGGGGTCAAGCGCGGGTTCGCTGGGGTGATTTGGTATACCAAAATGGGTTCCATACTAAAGCCACAATAGATGATATTTGGCTAATTTTTATATAAAAAACTAGCGTTATAAAACGCGTTTTGGGCCATGAACGACTCCATACACATTTTGTGGCAGTTTGTGCATTGTTATCCAAGGCCATCTCCACCAGGCCCTTTTTCAATAATCCTGCCTGCACCATCCAAATGTGGTGGCATGAATAAAATCATTTCAATTAAAGCGTTTTTGTTCATTTTGGGGGAAATTCAGGAAATCACGACACTTGGATTGCAAAACGATCAAATCCACCAGGTACAAGCAAGAAGGGTGGGTTTTTACAGTTGAAAGTAGCAAAAATAATGACAAGATCACCAAGCATTAGCAAATTGATAAAATGTTGGTGAGCCCCATTGAGGCCGTGACAAATGGCAGGTGCACCCAATTTGCACTCAGTGAAAGCCCCACATGGATAATTCTAGTGCATATAAAGTAAATAGGTTGGTCAACTAATGTAAGGAAAGTATCTTTAACTCTTCAGTTCCCAGCAAGGTGGTGTAAGATGCACAGCCACACCTCTAAGGAACCAGTCATTAGCATGAGGGTAAACAGGGCATTTCTAAGGATGCCGGAGCAAAAGAAACCCAGGGCAAGGGTGCACAACGCGGTATATATTAGTAGATACCAAATAAATACAAAACTTAGTTGGAATAATGGTTATCCTGGCGGGTAAAACTGCTTCCACCCTAGTGCAGGTTTTGTTCAACACAAGTTTAAAACCTGTACTGGCTAGAAAAATTCTCAGTGTGGTATATTTGTCTCAAGTTGACCCACCTCAAATACAAAAAAACTTGGTTGGACCCCAATGGGATCCACAACCAAATGGAGATCTGTGCAGGAGTTGTCATGGAAACGGCAGAAGAAGTTTAGACCAGCCTGCCAGTTGGGATGCGTAAGCACCCAAAAAGCAATCCAGAATGCCAGAGGCATTGCTGACTGAATGATGTTGTATGGGGCCAGGCATTGAAAAATGAAGAATTGTTGGTGTAGGACAATAGTGAATTGGATCCTGAGAACAAACCAAATTGAGGCCACCCCAGACCCTGAAGGTCTTGCCGCAGGGGGCGTAACTACAGGTATGGTTTCAATAAGTTCACTAGAATATGGGGCTGGTTCAACTGGGGAGACAAGGGGGCAGATCCTTGCTTGAAGATGGTGGACATAAGGCCACAAGATCCCAGTATATTGTTGACAAAAGTTCATAACATCAGGGTTAAATTGCTAGAAGTATCTAGCTCGCTGAATCCAAACTATGATGGTGGGGGCCATAGCGACCATGAGTAATGGTAGAGCCCATCTGGTATACGGACTGATGGGCCACCAGGGAAAAGCCATTGGGAATGTTGCCAGAAGGAAATCAATAAAATCAAAATTGATTGGTTTTTGAGGCAAAATTTTTATTGCAAAGGAAAAGGAAGAAAATTTAACAACAATTTTCTCAGTGCAATGCAACTGGTTAAATAGTGGTCAATTGATGCAGAGATAAGCTAGGATTGAGACCCTCAATTTTGACCTAACTGGCGAATTATTTGGGAATGGGGCGGATAAGTTCACTGGGAACCGACATTGAAGGATTCAGCGGCAGGCTGAGTCGCTGTTGGTCTGACCTCAAACGTCTGAACCGAGGCTCAGCTACGTTTCTAACAGTTGGCACAACAGCGTTTAGTCCGATGAGCAGCGGGAATCCCCCAAGGTCACCCCACATAGGGGCGGTCCCATTTGTTTGGGAACGGGTTCAGGATGCCCAACCCACCCATGCCCATTCGCTGGGCTGTTTGTTCAGTCAGAAGCGTTGCATTGGCCGCAATGCCCAATTTGTCAGAAGGGAGCTTTGAACCCTTGTCAATGGTGTCTGATGCTATTACCTGCCCGTCAGGGATGATCCCCAATGATTTTAAAGGGGGGTTGATTTTTTTGATCATAGTATTGGCTGAATTGAAACTGTCAGTGATTCTGGCCGGTGGATCAGTCTTCATCCCTTTCTGACTACATGGAATCCAAACATTGGGCTGACTCCCACTCAATTTTGGGCCAATTGATTTCATTTTGGCAATCTCAGCGCAGATTTCCTTGATTAACTGTACTAGTTCTGCTGAGGTGAGTGTGGGCACCGGGGGAGGGATCCAAAGTGGAAGGGCTGTTACCCAGCGCTCATCTACCATGTGGGCGAGGTCGCCCTGGGTAATGAGGGGTACAGCTGCCCTCTTCGATACCTTCTTACTTGGGAATGGGAAAAGGGCCCAATCAACGGCCAGGGGATGTTCCCCAGGACTTACATTACCCTTTCCTTTTTCCAAAGGAAGGGCCCCACCACCAGGAAACTGCATGAGGGCCACATTCTTGTGCGCCTTGGGTAACTTGATCGCCATTACCATTGCAATCTTTTGGTGAGGGTGGGGAGCATCAGGATGGGATTCATGGAATGCTTCGACCAATTCCAAACAGTTAGCACAATTGCGCGCCTTGACCCAACTGTTCTCATAGGCTGGATACCCTTTCCAAGCCATGAGATATTGAACGGACTGTTGAGACTTATGGGATTCCAGGAAAGTCTCCACCTCGGCCTCTTCTGCATCCTTGATGATGATTGGTTCAGGTTCTGTGGGGACTGTACCCTTGAAGGGTGACAACTGGGAAATGTGGAAGATGGGGTGCTGTTTCCAGTGAGCTGGAAACTTCAACTGGAATGCACCGTTTCCCAAGACCTCCTCCACCAAATGGGGACCTGAACACTTACTTGAAAACTTATGAGAAGGGACTTAAATTCATAAATGATGGGTATCAAGCATAACATAGGATCCCACTGTTGGATCATGACCAGGAAGCCTCTTGCGATCCACAAACCGCTTGTAGTCATCAATAGCTTTGGTGAGGTGTTCCCGCACTAAGGATTGAGTTGACCTAATATGTTCAGCGTGATCCACAGCAGCTTGAACCTCAGGCCGCAAGCAAGGTCTGACCAAAAATGAAGGATTATAACCCAACGTCACTTTGTAGGGAAAAAAGTCCATGGATGCGTGAGTCCCATTGTTATAAGCAAATTGAGCGAGGGGAATATTGCTGGCCCAGGTGTCCTGTGCAGCTGCAGCATAGCAACGCAGGTATCGTTCAAGGACTTGGTTAACTTGCTTGGTCTGTCCATTGGACTGGGGATGATATGCTATGGAATGACAGGGGAATATTTTTAGGATAGATAGGAGTTCACTCCAAAACTGCACCGTGAACTGTGAACCACGGTCACTGATGATCTCCTGTGGGAGACCAAACATTGAGAACACGTGGCGTACAAAAAGGCGGGCGGTTTCCTCTGGCATAATTGCAGATGTGCAAGGACTAAAGAGGGAAAATTTAGTGAAACGATCTACCACCACCATCACCACTGTGAACCATTAGAGCAGGGTAGTTTAACAATAAAGTCCACGGACACTGATGTCCATGGACCCTCCGCCTGCTGTAAGGGGTGTAAAAGGCCGTTTCTACTGGAGTGGTCTGACTTAGCCCAAGAACAAAATAACACAGTCGGCGATCCAGGCCAGAACTTCTTTTTCAAACCCACACAATTGTAGGTCCGCTTGATTAAGTCAATGCATTTCCTATTTCCAGGATGGCTGACCATGGGGGATCATGATGTGCGCAGAATACCTCAGTTCTGAAGGAGGGAGGAACCCAGATGCTTGACCAAAAATAAATAAGACCCTCCTCCAATGAGTATAGGGAGTGTTTATGATTCTGGTGAGACAACTGCTCAACCAACTCCACACCCTCGGGGCAGGCCATTTGACTGGCTAAGACCTGAGCAACTAGTGGGGCGCCAGAAGCCAGAGCGACGGAAGGAATGACAGGGGGACAATTAACAGGATTTCGGCGGCAGGAATCATGGTAATGAGATCCACTTCCTCTGGGTCCAAAGAACAGTGGGCGGGACTGCAGCAGAGAAAATTGGGAAGTACATTGTGTGCACCTTTTATGAATTAGTATTTGAAATTGAAACTGCACAGGTCCCAATAGGTTTGGGCTTGCCGGTGCGCCAATTTTTGGGGTTTGCAAAAATACAAGAGAGCCTGATGATCCGTACAGACTGTTAACTTGCGTTGAGCACCCTGTAACAGGTACCTCCAATGAATTTATGCCCATGCTACGGCTGCCAACTCATAATCATATATGGCCCAGGATTGCTCAGTAGAGGAGAATTTTTGGGAAAAATAGGTGACTGGGTGTTCTAAGCCATCATGCTCTTGGAGTAACACCGCCCTCAATGCTACCAATGAGGCATCGCATGCAACAGTATATGGCTTGGCAGGATCGGCATGTTTCAAAATGGGAGGGGACACAAACACTTCTTTGATCGATTCAAACGCCTGTTGGCATTTGGGCGTCCAGCGAAATGGTATGTTCTTCCCTGTAAGGTGGTAGAGTGGGGCAGCAAGCTGGGAAAGTGCCGGGGAAATTTTTTTTTAGAAAAATTGTGGTTCCCAAGAAACTCCGTAGTTGTTTCTGGGTAGTCAGTGTTGGCCATTCTTGGATAGCGTCCAACTTATTAGGAGGGATTGCATAGCCATCTTTAAGGATGAGGTTCCCGAGAAAGGTAACCTCTTCCTTATAGAACTCACACTGGAAGGCTTGACAAACAAGCCTGCCTTATGTAAGGCGGCCACAACTGCTTCCAAGTCAGTAGCGTGTTGTTTGGGGGTCGGGGAGTGAACCAGAATGTCATCAATATATGCAACTGCGCAAGTAAACCAGAGGTCACCCAGTACATTGTCAATCATACATTGAAACGCAGTGAGAGCATTCTTCGCCCAAAGGGCATTGCGCGGGATTGAAAAATACCTCACTTTGTCCAGATTGCTGTTAACCATTCTTGCCCTTTCATTATCCAAATCTGGTTAAAAGCGTTCACTAGATCCAACTTAGAGAACACATGGTATTTGGCGATTGCATGTCTGATCATCTGCTCAAGAGGCAAGGGGTAGGGATCGGAAACCATTACTTTTTTAAATGGCCATAATCCATGCAGGGATGGAGAGAACCATGGGCTTTTTTGGCGAAGATGATGGGGGATGCGACTGGCAAGGTCTCCTTAAACAGCCACCCTTTTTTCAGCATATCGTCCAACCAAGTGTTGAGTGCAATCTCTTCCTCCGCTGTATGTGGATACAACAGACAGTTAATATTCACCAACTCCTTGGTCGTTCAAAATCCACAGTCAAACCTAATGTGAGGTGGCAGACAATCCGCCTTTTCAGAGTCAGAAAATACTTCAATAGTGCATTAAGCTTTCAGGAAAATTGGCCGGTATTCCCGCAGGAGTAATGAGGGAAGTAATAGAGCTACGGTCTTGTGTTTTCTTAAGAGTGTCAATAAGAGGGAATTTACTCTCCAGTTGATCATTGAGAAACGAAAACATATAAGACTCCAAGTGAATCTTGACATATTGTCAGTGCCACCATTGTAAGGAGAGTGTCTTTAACTCTCCTGTTTCCAGTGTGGAGGTGCTCAGTGCACAGAGCCAATGCGGGGAACTAGCCATTAGTACTAAAGCTACTAGCGCCCAGCAGAGGGTGCTGGAGTAATAATAACTAAAACCAAAAAATGCAATCAGGAAACACCCAAAAACGATGAGGTGCACAAGAAGAGGAGAGGTAAATGGACCAGGTTAGAGGGGACCTGGGTGAACCAATGGTGCACTTGGGAAAATCAGATTGTGTTCAAAATGGCAATTTGAACAGAGCGCGAGACCTCCTCAAAGGGGTCCGCGCACATAAACTTTAGTAATAACATTTAAAAAATGGGCAAAACGGGGGAATTTTTATTTAGGAAGTTTACCAACAAGGAATGTTGGTCAGAGAAAACATATTTAAGCTCAGACGGGGGAATTGGGGTTATTCCACAGTGGTCTCAAGCAGTGACTCACCAATAAGACAATACTGCCATCCAAATTAGTAGAATAGGCTGTAACTGACTTCACTCGAGTGATTAAATGAAGTTGGATTTGGCCCAAGCGCGTTATTTTGTAGATGTAATGGGTTTTGAATCTCCATTCCTTGATAAACAGAATTCGTCCACCTTTATTTGGTAGATAGTTCATTTTAACGTTTGACCTGACGTCAGGGGCTGGGCACTCAGCACCCCACTAGGACCAACCTGGGCATATTTTGCCCTTAACCAGCGCTGGTCTAGGGTGTACTTCAGGTCTGAGAGCCCTGTAGCTTCACCTTTTGGGCCTCCAGGCGCCCAGCCTTGTCTTTGGGGTTGGTCCCCACTATGATGTCATCTACACATGACATTACTCTCTCCTCCTGACAGGCTCAACCCCCTCCAGGGGCTTGCGCAAGGGAAAAGTTCTTGTGGTCAGGGGCCAACTTCATGGCAGCAACAGTCGTATTGGGTTGAGATCCAGCAGCCTAGAGGAAACGTTCGTGGAAGGCTTCAATCAGATCTTGGGAATGCACACAGTTGCATGCTGGAATCCAACTGTTCTCTGCAGCATCAAAGCCCTTCCAGGATACCAAGTACTCCAGTCTTCTTTTAACGCGGCGGAAGGCAACTATCTCTTCCACCTCCCACTCAGGAGCCCCATCCATGAGATAGGCCTCAGGAGTCTCTGGTGAGGGGGCCCTCAAACAACGTGAGTTTTCTCTCATGAAACACCAAGAAGATCCAAAATGAAGGGGGAAGATCCAGCTGGTCTGAGGCGTGGCCCACCTTTCAAACAACGCGGTAAGGTCCAATCCTCCTAGGGCCCAGCTTCTTGCATGGCTGCTTTATAGGGATGTTATGAGCATCAAGCATCACGAGATCCCTTTCCTTGTATGCAGGACCCACTCAGTGCTTCCCATCAGCGTTCTCCTTATACACCTGCATTGCCGCCTCCAAGCTTGTGGAAACCCCTGGTGGACCTTCTTTTTGTCTAGATGGTCCCAACCCGAGGGGCCTGGTGTACCTTCTTGATTGTCTTGAAAAAACCACCACCGCTTCAACTCTAGACCCACAGCTGGGCTCCATGTTAAAGGTGGGGTTTAAGCCATGGCTGGCGAAAAATGGGGAACAACCAATCGAGGAGTGCAAGGAGTTATTGTAGATAAACTGGGCCATTGGTAGGTGAGAAGCCCAATTGGAATGGTCTGCGGCAGTGCAACACCGCAGGAACTGCTCCAAGCACTGGTTCACTCGTTCAGTATGACCATCTTATTGTGGGTGATAGGCAGTCGAATGGCCAGGGCGAATCTGGAGAGTCTTACACAACTCTTCCCAAAATATAGAGGTAAACTGGGGTCCCCAGTCACTGATAATCTCTTGGGGAACTCCATGGATCGCAAACACATGCATGATGAAAAGCTTGGCCATCTTAGCCGCGGTTACTGTAGTTGTGCACAGAATGAAATGGGCGAACTTTGCAAACCAGTCCACCACCACCATGATGACATCGTAACCATCTGAGACAGGTAGTTTCTACAATAAAGTCCACCAATAGGGAAGTCCAGGGCCCTTCAGCTTTCTGGACAGGTACCAACAACCCCGCTAAGGGTTGACGATATGGCTTCATTTGGCTGCAGACTAAACATTCCTTACAGTACCGCACCACCTGAGCAGGCAAGCCCTTCCAATTGTATGTGCGCCAGATTAACTCTAATGTCTTCGCTTTCCCAGGATGACAAATGGTAAGTTCATCATGATGGTCCCAGATGATTTCCAGGCGAAGTGGTCCATCAGGAACCCATAGGCGCCCCTGGAACCACACCATCTCATCCTTCATGTGATAGCCCCTGGAGAGATCCTCTTGATTCAACTCACACTTAGCAAGTAATGTAGTATATTCCGCTGCCAGCGGCTGAGAAAGGACTACCTTCCTGAAAATACTATATACTCCGCGTTTTCCAGAGGTGCAAGCTCGGGCCCGTTGGCCAGAGGAGAGGGTCATTGAGGCAGAAGTTTAATTTGAGGAATCATCAACTGGGCGTTGTGAACTTCCACCTCCTTGGGATTGGGCGCTAAAGCAGGGTTGTGTCTCAAAGCATCCGCCAAACCATTATCCTTGCCCTTGGTGAACTCATATGTGAATGCTAATTGGGCAAGGTTCTCATGCCAACGGGTCTGCTGTGGGGTTAAGACATGAGGAGCGCGGTAGTACAGCAAGGCATGGTGGTCTGTAGGTACCCAGAAAGGTTGGGATGAGCCATGCAAGTGGTGACGCCAATAAGTCAGCGCCTCCACCACTGCCAATAACTCCTTATTATAAACGGCGTAATTCAACTCTGGTAAAGACATTTTCCTAGAAAAATATCCCACCGGATGCTCTATCCCATCTTCGCCTACTTGTAACAAGGCGGTCACTATAGCGAAGTTGGAGGCATCAGTTGACACAATGAACTCCTTTTGAAGGGTCAACATGGCGAAGAACAGTCGTGGATAACAGGGTGCACTTCACTGCTTGAAAAGCATCCTCCAAAGTGGGAGACCACTGAAGCACCTTGGCACCGCTAGCCTTGTATAGGGGAGCTGCCACCTCAGATAAATTGGTAGTGAACTTTTTGAGAAATATGCACGTCCTCAAAAAGCTCCTTAATTCCTTAACTGAGGTGGGGGTAGGCCACTCACGAATCGCCTTCTCCTTGTCTGGAGCTATCATGTGTCCCTGGTCAAACACGACGTTGCCCAGGAAGGTGACCTGGGACCTAAAGAACTCGCACTTTGAAATTTTCAACTTAAGGCTGGCTGGCCTTTAACCGCTCCACCACTTGCCAAAGGTGAACTGCATGGGACTCCTGATCAGGGGAAAACACCAGGATATCATCCATGTAGGCAACCGCGCATACCCCTAACAGGTCCCCCAACGCTGCATAAATGCAGCGTTGAAAGATAGCAGGGGCATTTTTAAGCCCAAAGGGCATGACCCAAAACTGGAAGATCCCTCTTCTGGTACAGAATGTGGTCAACCACTCTTGTCCCTTTTTAATCCAGATCTGATTGAACACGTTGAGGCAATACAACTTGGAGAAGACCTTCGCCTTCTCCACATAGTGTGCAATCTGTGAATCCAAAGGGATGGGATGGAGGTCTGGTACAGTAACGTTGTTAAGGTTATCATAGTCTACGCAAGGGCATAAGGTACCATCAGACTTCTCCACAAAGAGTAGGGGGAGCATACAGGGGAGGTACGCTGAAAAATCACACTATTGGCTAACTGTTCCTTTACCCACACATCCAACGCCTCCTTCTCTCATACAATCAATGGGTAAATAGGGGAAGAGATACGCATCAGATCCACCGTGAGCTTGAAGTCACAATCAAACTCAGAGTGCTCAGGGAGTGCGTTGGCAGATGCTGCATCAAAAGAGGATTCCAAACCCTCCAGGCAAGAAGATATAGGGATTTCCACTGAGGCTTTCTGCATTGAGGCAAGGCTACAAGGGAGATGGTGGGTCTAATGGGGCAATTGGCCTGGGGCATTTTCTTCTGACAAAGGCACAACTAATGTGCAACCATTCTTCATAGTGAGGGACAAGGTATTCTCCCTCAGGTTAGTTTTAGCGTCAAACTTCCGCCACCACTCCACACCCAAAATGATAGGGAACAGGAGGTTTTTGATCGCACTGAAGTGATCAGACAAGTGGTACTTGCCAACCTAATAGTCCACTGTCCCAATGATCTTCAGAGTGGGAATACCTTGGGACGCCCCTCCTCTAACCACATCACCTGGAAAGTAACTCAGTCCAAGGTAGTCGGCTAAGTACTGGTCCATATAGTTTCCAGAGGCGCCAGTATCCACCAAAATAGTAGTGGCGAGCTTCCCTAAAGGAGAGGAGAGGGTGGCAGTCAGAAGAAAATACCTGGAATGGTCTTTATTTATGGATGACAATGACAACACTTCACCAAAAAGTACTTCCTCTGGCTCAAGCACTCCAACAGAATTTGTTTTGGAGTCAAAAAACGGGGAGGGATAGTTGGCCACTCTTAATACTGAGGCCACATACCCCACCATGCCTTCTGCAGGGGCATATACTTGATCATATTTGAAACGAAGTTCCTTCTCCACTTCCTGTGTGCGCCAGATCATGGTAGAGGTCAACCGTGGGTTCTTAGGGGTAATCTGATAAACCTGAATAGGGTCCTCATCCAGGCCATATGAACTAATAAACAGTTCAGAGGTAGAGACCAGGTTTTCGTTATAGAACGCGTTTTCTGATGCAAACGACCCTATCCTTTGAATTGCAACATAATGCACAATGTTATCCAAGGCCAACACCCCCAGGCCCATCTGCGTCAATTCCGCCAGCATCTTCTGAACGCGCTGGCAAATAGAAAACTCATTACTCTGAAGGGAAATTAATTAATCTGGTGAAAAGTCAGGGAATCATGACTTTTGGACATTAAAATGTCCGAATCCACCAGGTACAAACATAAAGGGTGGATACTTTCCAGTTGGAGGCAACCAAAATAACGCCGAATTGCTCCAACCTTTGGGAAAAAGAGGAAACAGCGGTGCAGCTAATGACAGCCAGAGCCCACAGCTGACAGCCACTGTTTCCACTATGGAAAAGTTCCACACAGAAAAAGTTTGTGCTCATAAGAAAAAATGGTTGGTCGACTAATGTAAGGAAAGTGTCTGTAACTCTCCTGTTTCCAGCGTGGAGGTGCTCAGTGCACAGAGCCAACACAGGAAAACTAGCCATTAGTACTAAAGCTACTAGCGCCCAGCAGAGGGTGCTGGAGTAATAATAACTAAAACCAAAAAATGCAATCAGGAAACACCCAAAAACGATGAGGTGCACAAGAAGAGGAGAGGTAAATGGACCAGGTTGGAGGGGACCTGGGCCAACCAATGGTGCAATCAAGAAAAATTGGATTGTGTTCGAAATGGCAATTTGAATGGAGTGCGAGACCTCCTCAAAGGGGTCCGCGCACATATACTTTGGTAATAAAAATTTAAAAATGGGAAAAATGGGGGAATTTTTATTCAGTAAGTCAACCAACAAGGAATGTTGGTCGGGGAAAATGTATTTAAGCTTGGATGGGGGAATTGGGGTTATGCCACAGTGGGCCCAAGCAGGGACTCACCAATAGGGCAATACTGACATCCAAATTAGTAGAATAGGCCAAAACTGACTTCACTCAAGTGATTGATTGAAGTTGGATTTGACCCAAGCACGTTATTTCATAAATGGAATGGGTTTTAAAATCCCCATTCCTCGACTAACTGAATCAAACCATCCACCTTTATTTGGTAGATAGTTCGTTTTAACGCTTGAACTGATGTCAGGGGCTGGGCACTTGGCACCCCACTAGGACAAACCTGGGCATATTTTGCCCTTACCCAGCGCTGGTCTAGGGTGTGCTTCGTCTGGGAGGCCCTGTAGCTTCACCTTTTGGGTCTCCAGGCGCCCGCCTTGTCTTTGGGGTTGGTCCCCACTATGATGTCATCTACACATGACGACCATCCCACTCCTAAGATCACCGGAAACACCAAGTTTGGAATAGGTGAAAAACGATTGCAGAAACTAAACTGGTGTACCAAAAAAGGTACTGGCCGATGGACGACATATGAGGTCTGGGAGGCAGAAGAAGCCACCATCACCGAGGGACCCGCGTCCATGTCCAGTTCTAATTGTTGGGCCAACTCAACACTCATAAAGTTACCCACGGCCCCAGTATCCGCCAGAGCCTCAAAGGAGACATGGTGAGAGTTGACACTAATCTTCATAGGCAATATGAAATAAGCGAAGTTTTGTTTATTGGAATATTTGACCAATTCTGTTGCAACTGAAGAAATATCTGGCAAATTGGGGGAAAGGTCAGGGGCTTTCGCTGGAGCAAAAATTGGAAGTATGAGGGCGGGAGAGCCGACTTCCTTCATCTGGGCTTTTACAGATTCATTTACAGGTGAATCAGAGTCAGCCAACTCGGACACAGGAGTTGCGTCAGGATTGGCAACCAGGTCCATCGCTGGTTTGAAGGTAGACACTTCGTTTGTGTCTTTGTTGGGTAAATCTATCATAAAATTTCCCTTCTGATAGCGGGAAGCATGGTGGGGAGGCATTAATAGTAGTCATGGTGGCACATATTTGATCTACTGTTCCTTGTATGGTGAACCAGGCCTCATGATGAGCAGGAACTGAATCCAAGCCTGATCTAAAGACTGCCTGAAGGTAATCGATAAACTGACCCAGCGTGGGAGCCAGTTCATGGAAGGTAGAGATCAAAGAAGCCAAGCTAGGGTCTTCAGCCATGGCATAGAGCAATCTGAATAGGTGGTCCGAGCGTGACACAGGGTGTTTCAAGGCAACCAATATGACAGCTAATAGTGGAGTGGGGTCTCCCGCTTGTGAGGAAGAGCACAGAAGGTCTCTAACCCAACGGCGGGCATCCCCATCCACAGCGTCTAACAACGCGAGCCCTTGTTGGGCATGAGATAATGTAGAAGCGTTATTGAGTGCAATTGCCAAATGCATTTGCACCTCATTGAGGGAGTCAAGAACTTAATTGGCTATCTCACGGGAAGGAACATGTGAACTTCCTTCTGGGCTATTAGGAGGTGGAAGAGTAGCAATCCGCGCAGCTTGGTCAGTCTGAAGAAATTTCTCCACAGTAGAGCGGATACTATTCCCAAAATTGACAAGTGACCAAATAAACAACAAAAAGTAGGCTACTGATTGCACGTTCATTTGGTAAAGGATAACCACTGCAGCGCCCACCTCAAAGAGCAGAGCGGAAGTGGCTGGAAACAATGGCTGGTCGATTATGTCATGGAAATGGCAGATGAAGTTTATACCAGCCTGCCAGTCAGGATGCGTAAGCACCCAAAAAGCAAGCCAGAATGCCAGAGGCATTACCAACCAAATGACGTTGTATGGGGCCGGGCATTGGAAAATGATGAATTGTTGGTGTAGGACAATAGTGAATAGGATCCTGAGAACAAACCAGTTCAAGGCTGCCCCAGACCCTGGAGGTCTTGCCGCAGGGGGCAGAACCACAGGTATAGTTTCAATAAGTTCACCGGAATACAGGGCTGGTTCAACTGGGGAGGCAAAGGGGCGGATACTTGCTTGAAGATGGTGGACATAAGGCCACAAGATCCCAGTATATTGTTGACAAAAGTTCATAGCATCAGGGTTAAATTGCCAGAAGTATCTAGCTTTCTGAATCCAATCTATGACGGTGGGGCCATAGTGACCATGAGTACTGGTAGAGTCCATCCAGTATACGGACTGATGGGCCACCAGGGAAAAGCCATTGGGAATGCAGCCAGAAGGAAATCAATAAAATCAAAATTAATTGGTTTTTGAGGAAAAATTTTATTGCAAATGAAAAGGAAGAAAATTTAACAACAATTTTCTCAGTGCAATGTAACTGGTTAAATAGTGGTCAATTGATGCAGAGACAAGCTAGGATTGAGACCCTCAATTTTGACCTAACTGGCGAATTATTTGGGAATGGGGCGGATAAGTTCACTGGGAACTGACATTAAAGGATTTGGCAGTAGGCCGAGTCTCTGTCAGTTCAACCTCAAATGTCTGAACCAAGGCTAGGCTACGTTTCTGATGGTTGGCATGATGGCATTTAGCCTGACGAGCAGTGGGAATCCCCCAAGGCCACCCCACATAGGGGCGGTCCCATTTGTTTAGGAACAGGTTCAGGACGCTAAACCCGCCCATGCCCAGTCGCTGGGCCATTCATTCAGTCAGAAGCATTGCATCAGCTGCAATGCCTGATTTGTCAGAAGGGAGCTTTGAACCCTTGTCAATGGTGTCTGATGCTATTACCTGCCCGTCAGGGATGATCCCCAATGATTTTGAGGGGGGGTTGATTTTTTTGATCATAGTATTGGCTGAATTGAAACTGTCAGTGATTCTGGCCGGTGGATCAGTCTTCATCCCTTTCTGACTACATGGAATCCAAACATTGGGCTGACTCCCACTCAATTTTGGGCCAATTGATTTCATTTTGGCAATCTCAGCGCAGATTTCCTTGATTAACTGTACTAGTTCAGCTGAGGTGAGTGTGGGCACCAGGGGAGGGATCCAAAGTGGAAGGGCTGTTACCCAGCGCTTGTCTACCACATGGGTGAGGTCACCCTGGGTAACAAGGGGTACAGCCACCCTCTTTGATACCTTCTTACTTGGGAATGGGAAAAGGGCCCAATCAACGGCCAAGGGACGTTCCCCGGTACTTACAGGAGTGCTTGGGTGCCTCAATATGGAGGGGACCAGGGTGGCCCAGTGGTGCACCAGATTTGGTAGATATTTTTGTGAGGATAAAATGGCCAACGTTGTTGAGACCTCCTCAAGGAGGTCTGCACACAGATTTGCCCAAGTAACTATATTAATAAATGTAAACTAATGGGAACTTTTTATTAAGGAAGTTGACTAATGAGAAAGGTTGATCTAGAGGAAACATACCTAATTAATTGGTGGGATAGTCAATCATTGGAAGTGATACTAAGCTTAAGTGCACCAATAGGTGCACGCTTCCATCGGCCAGGGTACTATAGCTCAAGATTGACCAAACTTGAATTTATTGATTGTAGCATGGCTGATACAATTTATAAATTTCAAAAGTCAAATGGGTTTTGAAACACCATTCGCTGAGCAACTGAACCAAACTGTCGCCATTAAGAATATAACTAGTACATTTTAACGCCCTTGCTGTAATGCAGGGCTGAGCATCACACACATTCTTTAAACAACCTGGACATATCTGGCCTGAACCCAGCGTTGGTCCAGGGTAGGTTTGAGGTCAGGAAGGCCTGCTAACAGCTTTTTTGGCATCCTGACAACCAGATTTATCCTTATAGTTGGTACCCAAAATCATGTCATCAAGCCATAACACCAAGGCATTCAGAGAATTCAGACTAATTTACCCCAAAAAACTGCTAAAAATTTATAGACTCCATGTGAAATGAGGCCATCTCCTCCAATGACCTCAATTCTCCATCTGGGGCTGAGGATCATCCATCCTTGCAACCATGAGGTGGAAACCAGGCGCTATATTATCTAAGCCATCCTAATGCAGGACAATCCAGCCCAAATTGGTTTAAAAAAATTAATCCAGTACCCATATGATGCTTCCAACCCCTCACCCAGCACAAAACCCTTCAACAGGTTAAGGCAAAGCCCAAGGCCTCATAACATCCAAATTGAATCAATTTTATTCAATTTGTGGACTAATCAGAGTTTCTAAAATTTTAAAAAAATTAATGATTTTCAGAGTTTTTGTTTTTAGGAAACTGAACCAGAAAATTTGGAAATAGAGCCTAAAGGTCACCAACTGCAAACTCAGGAGGATTGGTCATCCTCCTTTCCTCTCCCACCCTTGGGAGATGCCCCTGCAATACTCACATTTACCCCCATTGCTGCTATTTGGTTTTCCATGAGCCTTTGGTATATGCTTGAATTTTTATTTCCCCCACAGGAATCATAGGGCGTTCCTCCTACAAGTAATCAGAACTGCTATGCCATTGGCATTCTGGGCTTTCCACTGGATTGTTACACACCCAGGTTGGAAGCCCAGTATTACTATAATCAACATGTTTCATGACAGGTCCCCTGTGTACCAGCACCTTTTAAGGTGCCTTATTTCCTTTGCTACTAGAGATTAGTTCCCTGATTGTTTGGCTGTGCATTCTGCACCACCTCTCCAGTAATGTGAGAGTTACAGATTCTTTCCTGAGAAGTGTCATTAAAAGCTATCTACATCCATTTAAGGTAAAATATAGTGTACCACAATACCTACAGTTTTAATAAACAAAGAGGGCTGTAAAATATTGGCAAGGGCCATCAGTTAGTCTAGATACACACCTTTTGATATGTACAGTATTAAGCCCCAGGCTGATAAGAATGTACTAATAGGGTTCATGTAAAGTTCATATTACTTACTAGGATAGTTAGATCATTCATTGAAAATTTAAGGTAATCCAAGTCAAGGCAGGAAGCGTTGTAAAGATGATTTTACTTAGCTTGATCTATAGATAACATCCTATTAACTCTATAGATGGCTGACTACATAATCAAAGTGACTACATGCAGGACTTTTTTGTTAAAAGTACCCTTAAATTATATGTAGGCATGTATATAAGTTAATTAGAGCGCAAAGCTTTTTGATTTTTAATCAGATATCATAATCTGCTATGTTTTACAAAATTGCTACTGTCACCTCACACTTTATATCTGTTATAAAATCCACAGACACACTGGATAGCTTTTAGATGATCTTAAATCAGACTTTAGTACTGGATGACTGGGGCCTAATCAATAAGACCACTAATACACCTGATCGCCCTAACTAGTTCATTGTTTTACATTTTTTTAATTTTACCTGAGTTGGGCTGACCTGGGGATGACACCTCACCGATTATAGGATTGAATTAATGGGAAAGGAGGATAAAACCAATAAAACCTCCATGCGCGGCGTATGATAGGCCAGGACTCCATGGACCGCCTTTGCTATTTGCTATCTCGTTCAGGGCATTGGTGTGCAACGCCAACACAGTCATAATTGTCCCCTACCCAAAGTTCATCTACTAGGATCAAACTTGAAGAGGCAGTGATAGTGGGTCCATATTTTACCACTGGGGTATCCTCCCCTCTAGTTCATTGTTTTACCCTCCCAATTTTTATAAATATGCTTGATGATGAAACTGGTATTGTTATCACTAGAAGCCAGTGTATATACCTTATAATTCTATATATCTGGTGGATTTACCTTTACTGTGCAGTTCTATCTCTATGGCAGGTGGTTCAATTGTACCCTTATTAACATAAGGGTCCTTTACAGAAAGCTCTCAAGGTCTGTTTGGTAAGCTGAAGTATGGTAGCAAGCCTAGCCTTAGGTCGCTATACATTGGTAAGTTCTCAGAACTTGAGTCATGCTAGTATTCTGATAGGTAGTTTAGTCTTTAACAATTTTTACTTCAATTTCAACATTTTGCATTTTGATTTCAAGATTTTAAATTTTAATTTCAACATTTTATACTTCAACTTAAATATTTTACATTTGAGATTCAACATTTTATAATTCAATTTCAATATTTTTAGTTTTAGTAATTGTATCATATCTAGTTCTAACTACATACTTATTGATTTCCTCAGCATCAGTGCTTTCTTTTGGTAGATTATAATTTGACAAGGGATATACAAATATTTTCTAGATACGAAAAAAGGGTGGGCAATAATATGCTTGCACTATTTCAGCAGGGATAATAAAATAAAACCATCATCAAAAATTGTGTTGAGATTGAAATATAAAAGGTTGAAACTGATTTGTAAAATGTTGAAATTGAAATGCAAAATGTTAAAATCTAAGTATAAAAAGGTATAAAAGGGTTTGAGATTATTACCAAACTAATTTTCTAAGATGTTCATTTGGAGTAGATTAGACTCTAGATAGATTATTGTACGGGAACTATCTAAGTAAAATAAGTCTTTGTGGTGTAGTTGGTGGTCATTTTCTCTCTCACAAATATCACTTTTTAAATCAAAAAGTGAACTGAGCAAGAATTGAGAGAGCAACTAACTGCCAATGCGCACTGCAATTGTAGAGCAGTGAACAACGGCCAACCACCCAAGCGTAGGAAAGTCAATCTGCTCATCTGTGCGCAGCATATAGAAATGGATGACTTGCCTGCGCTTATAATAATTAACAATAATAATTTGAAGGATGCTATGATGGACGTACCATCTAACAAACTTTCCGCTGGCCCAAGCCCCCACATGACTAGAAATGGGAATGGGCAATATAACACGTGTACATCAAGTAATGATCTGGTGACATGAACGATGATGAATGCGCAAATGCGTCAATGAGTCATGGGACCCTTGTGACTAGCGCAGATAATGGGGTTGACTCCCTAGGATTGGTGACTGATGACAACCAAACAAGAGAAACCTTTTGGGAGTGAGGCCTGACGCCAAGAACAGCAGAGTCAGGTATATTCCCCATTGAACCTCAATCAGCA
>JAKSZP010007140.1:0-56932 GCA_022478985.1 Massospora cicadina | reverse complement strand
TGCCACAGATACGCTACTTTTATTTAATATGATATATCCAGCAGACCCTCTCTGCTTATGATCTCTACTTACTCCTACCCCTTCTTCTTTCTTTCTCACTTTTCTTCTTCTAAAAACCTCCAGCTTCTCTCCCCCACTCAACCCTTAACCTTTGGTATTCTTCAACTGATTTGACACATTTCGCTTAGTCAATCTCTCTTCGCTATCAATGTAGAGTTCATTTGATCATTGAGGCTTCAACGGAATTTCCTCAATTACCAAACCCTAATTGATTCAATTGATTCACCTCGCATTGCTCTAACCTGTTACTCACCCTCAGAGATTGCTTTACATCTAAATTACAATCCACTGGAACACTAGCTTATCACCCTGTCATATTGAAATCTTGACAGGCTTCTTGTATCCCCATGATCACAATACCTCTGCGCAAGCCATTACAGTTTCTTGCCCATATGAGTTCATAGCAATTTCTTGGCTATACCAGAATTGTTATATACTGTAATCTGTTTATAGGGTAATAATGCCATCAGTCAGTAACTATTGAATTAGAGAGGAACCAGCTTGCTTTACTTGCAATTATTATATGGACGAAGTTCCTCTCTTCTAATGCCAGCAAAGGGAAATTCTGTGACAGCAACAGTGAAGTTTCTCTACTAACGTCATTCCTGAGTTGCTCTCTTGCCATTTATTCTAGCTCCCTCAAGCCAGTTTTTGATGTAGAAGGTGGCAATCATCTCTGTTGCAATTTTTCTGACTGACATATAAACGATTTATTTAAGCTTACTTTTATATTTAGCTTAAAGTCACGCTAGGATTTCCTTTCTACTCAACATCACTTTCAAGCAATTTAATAGAAAAAGTCATTTTCCACCATCACCTCACTGTACCAATTTTCCATTTCATGTCCTCAGCTCCACCACCTGCTGCCCCAGTGTGGGGCAGCGGGGCTCCACCTGATAGCGTTTACCACCCAGCAGGCAAACACATGCAGACCAGTTCATCCAGACTGCCAAATGCAACTAGCCAATTTTTCCCTCCAAGGTACTTAGTACTCCGCCTGGCACGAGTCCACCCAACCTGCCCCCACCCCCTAGCCCTACCCCAATCCAATATTCACTTTTGCCTCTGTGTCAAGTAAAGACATCTCTTCCTTTATGCCAACAAAGCAATAATTGAGCTGGCAACGGCCACCCTTGCACCAGCAGGGTTTATCAACTTCCGCCCTTACAAGGGCTATTTTGATATTGGGTTCCCCACTGAAGAGGACTTGGTTGCTGCAGCAGCAACGCCCTCAACTTATAAAAACACACCCATCATCACCACTCGTACACGCCTCCTCAATAATACCACACTTGTGGTGACCTTTGCAAACCTTCCCTCACACCTTCCCCTTATAAACTATATGAAGAATTGATGTCAGGGCTGTTCACTTATGGCACAGACCCCATCCTCCACTTCCTTGTCCTGAGCGGTGCTGAGCGCCTAGCAGCACCTCTGGCAATGGCCACCATTACCCCCACCAGCCAACTGTATCCCAGAACATCCCACCACATGCCTATATCCCATCGGCACTGGACCACTCCCTATGGGCTCACATTGACAATGGCTGCACAGTTTGCCCCATCTGCCATGAATTGGACCATTCCAAAAAAGCATGTCAATAAAGTTCAAAAAATGAGAAATCCCGCTGACCCCACCCATGTGGCCACACCAACAGCGTTTGAGTGGGGATTTTGGCTGCCCCCACCCCCTCCAGCTAAGCGCTTAAAAATCAGCAAAAACTTGCAACCAAAACCTAAGCCAGCCAATTTTCTCAAAATCTAACCAATTGGGAGCAGGTTTGGACCCAAATTCAATCCAAACAATTTGATGGCCCAAAACCTAACCAACCACTGCCACATCTCTCCAAATCAATCCCAATCAACTAAAATCCCTGGGACTTATTGGATGAAGTGGCCAAATCTGGTGAAATTGTCCCACCTCCAGACTTACCAATAAATTCAGAACCTTATCTGCCTTCAGACTTTTGATGCCCCATTTCCGCCCAAGAAATTGTCCCCAAACCCTTTGCTACCCCTTTCCTGAGTGACCACCAGCTTGCTAAGGCCGCGGTGGCCTCACCTAAAAGTCACCATCTCCACGATGCTGTGGCACTCTCCCTCACTGAATTTAAGGAAGGGCTGCACTTCACCCAATTCCCTCCCAATTTCCTTGCTGTTGCAAAAGAGGAGATCATACGCTTAAATGAATTTGACATCACTGCTGTCAAGCATGTTGCTGAACTGGCATATTTTTCTCCACCATGCATATTATTAGAGCCAATATTAAAATTTTTGCACAGCTTCCCAACACATGCATACAAGCTGAACACCATGTAGCCAAACTCCTGAAGGCTATGTTCCAGGCCCAAATTGTCAATGACAATATAATGATTATCTTTATCACCTTGAACCTCATCCATGGATGCCTCAACCCCTTTGCTCTCAGCATTGATCCGCCTATTTAATGTTGAAGTCAAAATTGATAATTTGCATGATCCCCTTTCCCCCTCTACATGATGGGATAAGTGGTTCGCTCATTTCCACCTGGTAGGTTTTTTATTTTTTATGTGTCTCACCACTCGTTTAGGGCGTTTGGTTAATATTTTTGGTTCACTTGTTTGGCGTTTCAGTTTTGGTGATGTCTGTCCCCTGGTTGGCTTACCTCAAAAAAAATTTTAATTTTATATTTATATTTAGCTTATATGTAGAAAAAGGGTTTTATTGAACCTAGGTTGCTGTAGCGCCTCCAATTTATGGTGATTATGGATTATGATCAAATACTGAATCCCTGACAGTGAAACTTTCTCATCCTTATTATATTGATTACCTCACCATGTGGTAATGGCTTTAAAAAATATTTAACAAATGATTTTATTATCAAATATCTTGCCCTGTGCTAGTGTAAATCACTCTCAATAGGTTTACTATAAATTTTCTTTGGGCATTTGCCAATGCCTTGCTTTTAAAAGGCTGATTGCTACTATTATGTATGACCCAAACCCTAAGCATCTGTTTATATGACCTTTTATGAATAATATGAAACTATCATTAAAATATCAAGCTCTGATTTTTTGGAATATAATTTTAGACAAATAGAACCCTGGGAGTTAATGACCATAGAAGATGGATGCCATTTTGAAGGGGAATTTTCTTATTATAGCTAAAAAGCCTACTTTGAGAAAGAGTTAACAACCATGAGCCCCATAGTTACTCTCAGTATCTTTTACTTCAGTATGCTTTCATTTTAATCTAATAAAACCCTGTTTTCAAGTAATAATGGATTTTTAAGTGTTTCTATGGTCACTATTACATAAAGTACCTTGTTGATAGGTGTTCACAACCTAAGAATCTGAATCTAACGCCCCTGCACATATTTCAACAGTTTTCCTAAATTACTCAGATTTTGAACTGTGTTTTTCAGCTTATAGTTAATATCATCAAAATCAACTGTATTTTATGTTCCTACACATCTAAAGAGGATTGATGTCTTAAAGAGTTTAATGGCAATATGATATGAAAGGGTGAATGTTAAAAAATCTCCTTATTATATCCTCAAAATTTATATAAAACCTTATGGCACCCTACAATCCTGTGTATATTAAGGAATTAAGCAACGGTACAGTACAAGATCCATATCCTCTACCACTTGTGGCTGCTATTGAACTAGCATCTTTAAGCTAAGGCTTTTCCAAACTTGCCTTGGTGAATGCGTTCAATTAATTGGGGTTAAGTCTGGACAGGAATGGCTGACAGCAATGCATACACGTTATGAAATATTAGCTCAAAATTATGCGCTTTAAACTAAAGAATGCATCAGAAGTTTTCCAGCTCTTCGTTAATAACTCTCTGGGGATCTCAGATTTACTTGTGCGGTGGCCTAGTTAATGATATTCTGGTCTATTAACCTAATGCCAAGAGATAAGCCAAAGTTTTGGTGGAGGTGGCTGCAGCACTCCACAAGGTGAGTTAATGCAAAGCCACCAAATGTAACTTTTATAAGTACAAAGCTCATTTTGAGAGCCTCATGCTAAAAGATGGACATGCTATAGCTCCTTCAAAGTTTGAGCCATCAGAACGTGGCAGACTCCAACCACGTAGAAACAGCTCCCCACCTTCCTAGATATGTTATTTCTTAAGAAGTTCTCACTGGCTTTTCAAAGCTTGCCTCGCCCTTGCAGCTGTTGACAGGTAAGAACACCCCCCATTCATCTTGACGCCTGAGTTATAACAAGTGTTAAATGTCATTAAAAATGTTTCCACCTCTGCGCCCCTCTATCGCCATGATGATGAGGACAAACCTTTTATTGTGTCATGTGATGCATCTAGTATGGTTGTGGGCGCTGTCTTTTTACAAGATCATGATGGATAATAACACACAATGGCGTATCTTTCAAAAAAATAGTGCAATTGAAAGTTCTTATGCTATCTATGAAAATGTGTTGGCTACCATTGCTTGGTCTTTGATGCTCTGGCGTTATATCTTTTAGAGGAGCCAAGCATACCTTAGTTGTTTGTATAGACCATAAATTTACTCATATATTGTTGTTTGCCACAGAAGTTGGAATACAGGCAGACAGACTCACCGGGCCATCTAGGAATTGACTTTAGATCTGATTTTTTAAGGAGAATTGTCAAAGAAACTGGGCTCTTGATAATTTGGCAAGAAACTCCTAGAGATTGGATCCAGAAATACCGGGGCGTCTGAGGTTAAAAGTATGAGATATTAAGGACAGTTATACAGGGTCAAAGTACATATATAAGATAAAAAAGAATGTAAAAGGGTCAAAATTTTTGAAGAAGTAAATGCTAAAGCTTGAGGAATTTTAGTAGATTGTGCTAAAAACATTATAATAATGATAAGGCATGGATACTGCTTATTTATTCAATTTATAAATAAAATAAAAGTTTTATTATGACAAGTACCTTATAGAGGCAGACAATCTTTCTATTGCAACTTGCAAACCATGCAAGGATAATACCCAACTCCAACCAAAAATAATGAAATTTGGAATTTTAAAATCTGTTTATTGATTTGAATAGATTTAAAGGTGGGAATAAACTTATTGAAAATTTCAAGTTATTGAATTTACAAAGTGGGTTATTAATCTGGGTCAAAATTGAATTCTAGATTAAAGCTTTTTATATAAGTTTATGACCTGGATTCTAAATTTGGCTTTTTAGTAAAACATATTTTGAGCTTTAGCCATAGTAGGGTCTTTAGGAACTTTTATTTTATAATTTACCTTATACCCCAGGAAATTTATTCATATTTTCCAGTGGTGTGGGCTACTATCCAATTCTTGTCTATAGTCTTAGTAAAATCATCCAAGGACTTTAAAGGGAGATTTAAGAGGTTACAGAGCTCTTTTTCTTGCCCTTTTTTGCTCTTATCCTTTAATTAAAATGGCTCTATCTGTGACGTCACAGTCTGATTTTTTTTGCAGGGTCCACTTTACCTTGCGGGATTCTAGTCAAGTCATAGTTCATATGGGGTCAGAAAGTTTCATGTTAGATAAGGGTACTTGAGGATGTAGAGAGCCTGCAGTCCCATAGAACCACTTATGGAATCCTGGATTAACTTTTTACCTAGAGGCAGTCTTGGGATAGTACCCAACTGTTCTTCCTCTAGTCATAACCTTTACAAGACACAAGTTACTGAATGTAGCAGTGGGAGAGGTGGAAAGCAAGATTAGCATTAATTTTTACTCAGTTTTGCCATCCACCATGATAAGAAGAGCGATTTTTGGGTCCAGTGTAGGGGGTCAAAAAAAATGCACGTAGAATATTGAAGGCCTTGATTAATGAGAAAGTTTGATCCTATAAGCAGCAGGTCCTACCTTCTTTAATACTTAAATGGCTATTTTACTTTAGACCTAACATTTGACAAGGTTGATTTAAATGGAGACTATTGGTTCTAAAAATCAATAAGTCTCAGGTTGGTACTCTGGACCTTGCTGATGTTTCTTGTCATGTTTGTCTGACTTTTAGGTGAAGACTCAACTTTAAGGTTACAATTCATTATTACTTTAAGTTATTTCAACTCATCTACTTCTGCCATTGATATCATTTTATATTTACTATTTGAATGCTTTATCTGGATTAGGACCTGATTTATTGTTATAGTTTATTATCAATGTTTTTAGCCTAAGACTGAAATCAATAATAATACTATAATTTGAAGCACTAAGCAATCTCCCATAATAACGCTAAGTTAACAACCCAAAAATCCGGACAAATTATTTTTTATTAGTGATACACTAATCAATGAGATAGAAAAGAGCCCAAATTAACTCAATATCATTTTAGTGTTAAGCCTAAGGTTGTATTCAGTGATAAACTACTAGATTTTCACCATCCACCACCTTATGTCTTAATATTTATCAGTTGTATAATGGCAGATAATGAAAAAAACTTAATTGTGATACCATAGTTGGTTTTTACAGTCTTTAATGATGAATCTTGATCTACTCAAATATGAACCTGAACTGTTACATCACCTCCTACATTCCTGAAGCTACTTCCACATCACATAGGGTATGCGCCTATTCCTTATTACAATATGGAATATTCCTTCATTTTATTGTTTCACCCCAGACTATTTAAAATACCATTCATTTCCATTATAGATAAATTTTCCTTTACTTATATTATTTCAATTTAGAAATCTTTTTAGACCTAGAAACTTTTATTTTAGGCCAAGTCTCTATATTAAGTAATTTATCATTCATACTGCTGACATGAGCTTATAAAAACTGTTTTATAAATGGTTTCACTCACTGAAAAATTGGTGGCCCAACCGTTTCTAACCCATGTATTCCTTGAAGATCACCACAGCTTTCAAAGAATGTTACTTTAAAGTGTAATGAATATCTCTGAGCTATTTGGCCGTCTCATTCACTTCAAAATCTAAGTATTTATTTGGAGTCTTAGGTTAAAGCTTGGGTCATAAACATAGCTTGTGAATAAGGGTGAGAATCCAATCAAGGTGCTCTTCAAGTTGTTATTGGAAATGTTGCCCATGTGTAGATGCGCCACTCAGTTGTCTTTTTTGCCATTTTTGTAGCTCTGTTGAAGCTTTTTTAAACTTGGTTCACCCTTTTTATTTTCCTGTTAGACTGTGTGTTAAATGCAGTAGAGCAACATAGCCATTTCAAAGTAGGGAAAGCAAAGCCTCTGAAAAATTGTGCTGTGAACTGGGGTCCCTATTAATTAATATTTCAAAAGGAATATAATGTAAGCAGAAGATCTGGTCAATGAAAAGCTGGAAATCTGTACTAAAGTGATCTTCTTGGTGCAAGGGATAAAGTGATGCATTTTTGTTAAGAAATTAACTACTACTATCACTGCGTCAAAGCTTGGGAGGGGACAGTTTCATGATAAAGTCCACTTATACTGACGTCCAAGGACCTTCTGTGTCCCCAATGATGCTAGAAGTCCAGTTTCCTTCCGGTGGCTATATTTGGCGCTGTAGCATGTAAAGCAGATCTTAGTGTATTTCACTACAACTATAGTGGGGCCCTTTAGACTATAAGTGCATCTAATGAAATCAGTGGTCTTGTCCTTCCTAGAGTGGTCATCTGTAGAAGGTTCATGGTGCTCACAAACAACTATCTTCACAGAGAGGACCTGAACACCCACTACTTCTCTTATTTTAGTTATCTTTTTCAGCGCATGGTAGCCCTGGTCAATAGGCTATCTATTCTTGGAGTAGGCCTTCATACTGGGATTAAACCCAATTGGGAGGCGTTGCCTGAGTTCTTTGGCTCAGCATCTAAAGTAAGAATTGCAGATGCTGGTCCTCTGGATTGGTCACTACCTGATCCAAAGTAATTTACATGGGTTATGCGGGTATCAACAAAATATGCATCATGTAGATGATCATAGTTTTACAAAAGAACACCTAGGGAGATTGTTGCCAATTTTCACAAAGTTGTAGTTAATGTTGAACATGGAAAGCGTTTATAGCCAATGGGACTGGTGTGGGGTCAACTTTTGCGAGAAATTTTTATTGAGAAGAAAGTGATAATTTTCCCTGACGTGAATAGTAACTGAGAGCCATGGAGGTAGTGTCACCAGTACTGTATAGCCTCCACCACTATCAAAAGCTCCTTATCATATATGACATAGTTTATTTATCAAGAGAAATTTTTGCAAAAGGTAGGCCACAGCATTCTAGCCCATCATTTGTTTGAAACTGAGATGCTCTTAATGCATAATTTATGGCATTGTTTTCTACAATAAAGGGGCGTGTGGGGTCTACATGGACCAGGACTGATATGGACAACAAAATGTACTTACAGCGTTGAAGGCAGAATCACACTCAGATATCCTAATTAGAGTTTTCACAGAGGAAGAGTAAATTGGTGCAGTTACCTCTGATATTTGGTGAGGTAAACTTTTTAGGAAGTTTAAAGTGCCCAGGAAGCTCCTTGGCTCTGACATGTATGTGAGAATAGCTCAATTATGATTAGAATCTTCATTGTCTGGTGAAAAAGATGTGCCCCTTAGTAAAAATAACGTTGCTCAGGAAAGAGAACTGAGACAATAACTCACAGTTACTTTACATGATTGTAAGGTTCGCTTGAGAGAGGCGTTTCAACACTTCTGAAATACAATGAGGTTGAGTCTCACTATTTGAGGAGAAAACTAAGATCCCTCCATATAGGTGATGACATACACTCCAACGAGGTCCACAAGCATGGAATCAATAAAGCACTTGAAGAAATTGGGGGCGTTCCTTTACAATAGAAGCATTACACGGAATTGATAGATGATTTTCTGGTAAAGAATGCTGTCAAACATTCCTGGTCCTATTTAATGCGGATTTAGTTGAAGGCATCAATTAGTCCAGCCTGCTGTAGACCTTAGTTTTTTCAACACAGCGCGATATTTGTTGTTCCAGAGGTATGGGTTGAGGGTCTTTTACTGTCAAATTGTTGAGTTCACCATAATCAATGCAAGTGCAAAGAATTTTATAAACCTTTTGCACAGTAAAAGAGTGGCATATCAGCAATGACTATTCTAAAGATCTTTTCCTACTCAAGTATACCACTTACTCACTCGTCCAGGCACCCTTCTCCTATAGAAAATAGAGATTATAGAAAAAAATTTACTAGTATACTAGGAGTTTATACTTAAATTGAAGTAGGTATGAGCTGCAAGAATGAAGGTTTATATAACGTCAAAGAGGTTGGTGAACCTTTGATACATTCAGGAAGTTCCAAAGGAGTAGCGAAGGTCATGTTAGATTGCAAATGGACTAAAATAGGAGTTAGAGATAACCTTTATCCCAAAAATTTGTTTTTAAGTGGTTCAGGAATCATATGTATATGCATTTTTATGCCTTAAACAACATTATATAATACTTCTTAACCTTAAGTTGGGCCCACAAGTCAAGATTGAGCTACCACACAACCCTAAAAACATGGGTACATGAGTAGTTGGAAGCAAAAAAGTATTCTCAGAAGAAGATGTTACCCCCACAGAATAATACTGTAACTAAAATTAATAAAATATTTTTGGACGTTCCCATTTTAAAAAGCCCTTGGAAGCATAATATCTCCAACTATTAGGCTTACTTCAGACTTAAGAAAACTTTGAAATGCACTGGTGGCAATCAATACAGTGGCTTCCCTAATTCCTTGTGGGATAAAGAACGTGGCCAAAAACAAGTAATAGCTAATAAAAGATTTTTTTGAATGCAAGAGTGGCGAGATCTCCAATATGTGGTATCTCATTGGCTTATATTAAAGGATTAAATACATAAAAGACAGTCTTTACTTTATTTTTTAGTTCATCCAAGTGCCCACAGATTCTGAATGAGAAAATGTTAATATTGGGTCTGTGTACTCAGTTACTCTTGGCAAATTGGCACCAAATGTTACTTTCAACTATGTGACTCGCTTCAGATCTCCAAGTCTTCACAGGTTCTTAATATAAATAATCAATAGTTTTTGATATACAATCTGATAAAATATGTGGGTAGCTGCACTAATATGAAGGCTAGTATCAAGCTGAGATTTTTGCAACCAAATCTTTTCCTGCTTGTGGTTCTCCTTAGAACAGGTACTGACAATCTTCCTTTAAACCACTGGTAAAGTTACTAATAAAAGTCTCCAGACAAGAAGAGAATTCCTATCCTTTCAACTCCTCTAAAGTTGGCAACTTATGAATGGCAACAGAACTTAACCTACTGTCAGTAGGGTCAGCAGTTTTTGATGGAACTTCTACTCTTGAGACTTAGCTATTAATTATGGCTTATAGTTCTTTCCTAAGAATTATCCAGAAATTATAGTTCCATGGCCTTCTTGGTGAAACTTCTATTTCTCCTCTCTTGACGCAGGAGCCGCAAAGAACTTGACAGTAATATATAATCAAAGGATATATGGTCCCTCAACTTTAATTTTAAGAACAACAAATTTACACCAATTTTATAATATAGTAAATACTTGAGTATCTACAATATCCTTCAATTTGCTGCTTTAACAAAATAAATTGACAAGGGATATATAGAGGATCAGCGCCCACCTCTTCTGTTGGCGCCCCAATTGAAAAGACAGCCATTGCTACTGAAGTAACCTTCACAAATTGCTCAACAAAAGTTGAGGCTTCCACTAATCCATTCGCCTAGTTGTGATCCACCGCTGACTAGATAATGAGCCACTATGAGTTGGATTTGGAGGTAGCTTGTCTCACCATCCTCATCAAACCCCAGCGGAGTAACCCCATTGATCTAGCAATCTTCTTAGGTAATGTGACCATTTACCCATAGCATAAGCTCACATTGGCTAAAATGCTAAACCACCAGTTGCTGACACAAAAACCATTGTCAACGCCCAAAAACTAATTAACATACCCTTAGGTGACTGGTGAAAGCCCAGTTGACTCCTATAAGTTATTTAAATTATCATAATAAAATTGACAACCTAATCACTTGTTATTGTTGGGGATCATCCCCAACAAAACATTAGCAATCTGGCGGATCAAAACCCAGCGGATTACTTAATGCTTAATAAGGCTGATTTGCCAAACAATACTCATCATATGTAATGATAACTCTTACATCCACTAGTGAGATTTGTCCCCTAGAAAATAAGCATATATATTATAATCTGATCAAGCGGAATAATATGATAATATAAAAAATCACAACTGATGAGTAGGCCACTGTACCTGCTGGTGCTGGTGTGAGGGTTTAGTCACTTGCTGAAACCCCCTTATGAATAGAAAACATGAGATATGCTTAGCTTAGACAAGGTTAGGTATTAGTGTGCTTACAGGGCGTCCATCGCTATTGAATAACACACATGCTTTAAGGGTCATGGGCGAGTATGGTGAACAGATTCCCAGATCTGAGTCCCATGCCATATTAGGTCTTTCCCCAGTTTGCTCCTCTATATTGATAACAAGGAGGCAGGGTAAAGTGATGTGAATGATCTGTAGCAAAGTTAGGGGACTTACTAACCCCCTCTACTTTCAAGGTTAAAACTGAAGGATACTCCATGGATTGTGGCGGTGCAAAGTCATAAAGGGGCTGACCTCCACCTATGATGAGGGTTTTGATCTTACCTCCAGAGGGATCAGGGCTGGTTTGGTTTTTACTAGATTAAAATCAATTGTGGTATCAGTAGGGGAGAGAGGTGGCAGCAGGAGCTGCTCTCCAGTTGAACCCCTGGATTGACAGGTGCCATTTAGCACACTCAGCAGGATTGAGTAAGAGTGAGGGCCACCCTGTAGAATTTGGTAAACCTTTCAAGCTTTAAAATGCTCTCAAAATAGTGAAGGTGTGAAGGCACAGTTTCAAAACTATCTAGCTAGCAAGAAAAAGACTTCAAAAGCGTTTAAGACTTCTAAATAATGCCAGAGAAGCTGAACTTCTGGTAAATTATGCAAATAAGCTCCCAGAGTTTGGATTTAGAAATAAAAAGGCTTCTAAGTTTAAATGTGCGCGATATACCAGAAAGCTATCCAGGGTTCATTCTATATAGTATATATTTAAGGATGTAAAAAAGTATTAAATGATATAAGAAGTATATTCTAAAGTAAGAGGAATTTTGGTAGACGTTTGTTGGAATAATCACAATCATAAAGAGGCGTGATCACCATGAAGTCAACAAAGGTCACTGACTTTGAAGAGAAAATTTTGGTATGGAAAGTACCTTGAAGCGGCAGACATCTATCTATTCCAGCTAGCGTTTTCTGTAAAGATAATATAACAAAATCAAAAAAAATTTAAATTTTGGAATAAACTGTTTATTCAATAACTTTAATATCTCTAAAAAATGGGAAGAACATATTTAAAATATCAGGTTATCAGTTCTGAGTGGGTTGCTGATCTGGGTCCCAAAAATTGAATTCATGCTGAAAAACATTTGCAAGTAAGGTTAAGCTCATTGGCCAAACATGCCCGTTTTTGATGATCATTAATGTCAAACTTTTATTTGTAGTGGAGTCTATAAGCATTTTATCCACTATAGCTTACCTTATACCCCATGAATTTTCTTCAACACTTACCAGATGGTGTGGTCTAGTACCCATTTCTTGACTAAAGGCCGATTATAATCATCTTAGGACTTTAAAGGTGTAATTTGGATAAATCTCAGAGCTCTTTTCTTGCCTTTTTTAGGGCGCTCAATCCCAGTAAATAAACTATCTATGACAGATCTACCCACATTCTGCCCATATCCTTAACTATAATCCCTTAATGGGCTCTAATTAGAATGATGTTTGTGAGTTGGTCACTATAATCTAAAAAAACCTGATAGTAACCTTATCGCCAGCCATTGCTTCAGTACCCCCTCCACGTCTCAAAGTGAAACCCCCTTGCGACCATACTTTCTAGTCCTTATCACTTCCTCTGAGCCCACTTGTCAAAATGGTTCATGCAAAATTGCCCCAAATCCACTTGGCGTCACTGTTTAACTTCTTGATGTAGTTCTGTAACTACAGTCATCAAACCTTGTTGGTTACGACCTCCTGACTAATATTGACGCTAGAAAAGCCATATCTGAATGATATTACCAAAAATAAATTTTATTCGAGGTGGGCCGACCTGGGGACGATACCGCATCGATTAGGGAAGTGAAGAAAATGGGAAAGGAGGATAAAACCCAGAAAACCTCCATGCGCGACGTATGATAGGCCAGGAACTCCATGGACCGCCTTTGCTATTTGCTATCTCAGTTTGGGGCATTGGCGCGCAAAACCAACATAGTCAAAATCGTCCCATACCCAAAGTCCATTACCGGGATCGAACTCGGGAGGCAGTGATAGAGGGTCTATACTCTACCACTGGGGTATCCTCCCAATATTACCAAAAATAGGTTTATATATTCTATTGATCAAGTTTGGGTTCCCTCTTATCCTGTTCCCACGTCATAAGGGAACATCAAGCTCCCCTACCCTGGGGCGAGTTGTAAATGGTTTGACAAACCATCAGTTTATAATTATCTTTAATTTTATATTCAGCTAATCTATAGATCTAAGATTTGTTTCCGTCTTAGTGTTTGGTAGGGCATGTGGCCTAGGTTTATATATGAATACAATACCTTACCATTGTAGTATTGATTAAATCTTTAAATCCCCGCCAACAAAATTCTCTTTTTTATTTTATTTTTTATTCAAGGTGGGCCGACCTGGGGACGATACCGCACCGATTAAGGGAAATCGAATGAATGGGAAAGGAGGATAAAATCTGGAAAACCTCCATGCGCGGCGTATGATAGGCCAGGAACTCCATGGACCGCCTTTGCTATTCGCTATCTCGGTTCGGGGCATTGGTGCGCAACGCCAACACAGTCATAATTGTCCCCTACCCAGTTCCAGTACCGGAATCGAACTCGGGGAGGCAGCGGTAGAGGTCTCTCTCCTCGCCAACAAAATTCTCATTTCCTTGTTATAAACCACCGGCGCCATGAATTTAATTCAATTCACCCCCCTTTTTTTAGTACTAGATGGTAATTCACCCCTTTTCAGATCAGTATTAACATGATTTTACCCCGCATCAGTTTAAAATATTAGTAGTAGGGTCTGTTATACTTATTATGACCAGCTTTTAGTAATTCAAGCACCTTTAGAGGAATTTGGTTACTTTGTTCTATTTATCTTTTGTGAAAATACCCTTAAACTCTGTTCAATTGCTTACCCAGTATAATTGGAAGATACTGACGGTAATTAAAAATATTGAGGTTGCTTAGTAACCATAAAATGCATAATAAGAATTTGGAATAGAGAGCATATTATGTGAGGTTGCCATTAGGAACGAGGTCTTTTTGCCTTGATAGATAGTTTGGATCTATTAGTAAGTTGAGAGTGAGCCTAAGAACCGCCAGCAGTACCAGATACTAAGTGAGATTCCTCTTATGATTAATAAACCCTATTCTTGATAATAAGGTGTTATTCGGTATCTTTTTATTTTAGATTACTGTCTTCAAACAGTGTCTGGTGTTATTGTTTTTATGACCCTGCTTAATTAAGAATCAACGCCTAAGCCCCGCTTTCAACAGCAGTGCTCACTGCAGAGGGCACAATTGCTACCACATACTAAACCAATGATATAAGTATAAGCAAGATATTTCTTCAGCTACCTTGAATGAGTTATTATACCCTTACGCGGGCTTTCACCAGGCCAGCATAAATTTGGTCCACTTACTAATCTCTATAGCAAAAAAGCTAGGCTTCCAGGCTCATCTTTAGATTAGGTACTGCCTCAGAATTCTCTGATACGCTCAGTTAGCAATTTTAAAGACCCTTAACTCCGCCTTGACAGCTTTTAGCAGAATGTGAGTAACCTTTAATGCTCCTTTGTTGAGTATGATGGGGCGATTACCTCATTGCAAACTTTAGTTCAGTTACAAGATCATATGATTAAGGAGTTATAGACACTCCTCACCGCTGCAAACCAGAAGCTTGAACTGGTTATAAAACAGTTTATGGAAGAACGCTGTCACTTTCCTGGGATGTTTCATCACTCTGTAGTGTTTTCACTTCACATTAGGCTGAATTGTCAGTCCATTCAATATTGCCAAAATTACAGCAGTTTATGAGGCTTCCGCTGAGCCTTTTATCTTAACTATGCCATTGGTTAAAAGTTGTTTGATGATTACTCCTCTGGTTGATAACTCTTGAGGTCAATCTGTGTTGTGGCCCTCATGACCTTGTGTAATATGGTACCAGACTCCATTTAATCTGATCAATTTATGAACTATTTGATAAAAAATGGAAACAAACAAACTTCAATGCTTTGTTTGGACTAAATATAAGCAATTACTCTAGTACTATTTAGTTAGCTACATTAAACAATTCCCTGGACTCTGTAAGTCATCAGCTGATAATGTCTTAGTTACAAGGAGTTAAAATGACTTATGTGAATGCAAAAAAACTTCTGTTAAAGGGGTTTGGTGATGCGGAGTTGTGAAATGAAAGACGTTGTTCCTTAACTTTTCTTTCAATGAGGATGAATACATTACAGCGTTTTCTGAATGAATATTTATGAGGCAAAAGTTTTATATGGAGCTAAGATAAATAATTTTAATGACCAGATTGCACTGCACCACGCCTGAAAGCCCTTTACAGAATTGTATAGTGTTCTAATCCCTGTTTTGAATGGGGAGAACGATATTAACCATATGGTATATTATCTATGTCACTGCGCTGGCTCCTTTGAGGCGCTTAACTTAAGTCATTAAAAGCTCTTCAACCATTCTGATAAGTCATAAGCTTAAAAGTAGAACCAGTTCACCCTTGTGGCCCTCGCTTTTCTAGGTCTGATATCACTCAGATTAACTTTTATTTATGTAAAACCAGGGGCATTATGCCAATAGTTTCCCTAGTTTGGGTTTCAAACTCAAGGTCATTTCAAAAATCTTGGAAAGAAGGAAGATTAAAAAAGGGTGGGTGGAATAGAATCAGAATTTTCTATCTCTGTCCCTTCTATTTGACCCTAGTAAGAAACAATCAATGGAACTGTGTTCAGTTAAGCCTTTGTCAAATAAGGATGCATCCGCCTTAAGCGTTACACCAAGTGATCTCTGATGATGTGGTAATTGTTACTTCCCCTTAATTAAATATATGAGACGATGAATTAGTGCTAACCATAGTAGTGAAGTTGTATTTTCAACCTTTAGAACAGCATGAGCTCCCTGTTACCGCAGGTGATGTACCTAAGCTGAATACAGATCAGATGTTCATACCTTTAGGTGCATTAGAAGGAATAAGCCCCATTTATGTCCGACCTACAATATTTTTTCAGGCAAGCAGATGCCCTGGATGTTACCACTGCTAGCACCGCTGATGCATATGTGTCTAAATGCACATATATACATTACTGTGAATAAGCTCAAAGTAAGAGCTATCATGGATAATGGGTAACCAACTAATATCATGTCCACTAAATTAGTAAAAAAAACTTGGTCTAGCGCCAGATATTGATTATAGCAAAAGTTATAGTATTGCGGGCCCAAGATGATCACCTCATTAGGCAACTATAGTGTGATAAAGCTGCAGTTTAGTTTACTAGTTTTATTGGCTCCCACATATTGGTACCAAATCAGGGTTATGAGTTTGCCGTTAAAAATCTTCTATATGAGGGCTTATGGAGCTAAGCTGCTTTTTTAGTAAAACACTTTGAAAATATTAGCTCAGCATCTTCCGCTATCCAACTTTTGGATACCTGAAGGGTGAGCATCAATTAAGCAAAAAGTTATTAACCTCTTGTATAAGGATGAAATAGTACTACTAGGCTATCAACAGAGTTGGGGCCACACTTGGTGGTTGCCTAATCAAGTTTTGAAACCAAGAGCATTCGCTGAGGTCTAATTGTAATTTAGCTATTCAAGCGGGCCATCAAATAGTTGTGGAAACAAAAATTAACCCGGAAGTTCCTTAAGAGTTATACAGTAAAATATTAGCACCATTCTGCCGCTCTGATCTTGAACCTGTAGTCACTCCAGGGATTATCCTCCCTTGCCATGGCAATATTAGAGTATTACTAGCTAATCTTTATTCACACCCTATTCAAATAAAGTAACAACAAATTGTTGCTTTTGTACATCTTCTCCTAGTGAAATATGTAGAAGATATTTATGAATTTGGTACTTTAGAAGAACTAGGACTGATGGTGAACTAACCCATCTGTTGCTCTTTGCTACCATGGGAAAGTCTATTTGGGTTAACTGGGGAAGATAAAGATTAAGATTTATCATTTTTTGATAATTATAACATTATTTTTGAAAAAACCAATTTTGATTTGGGGTGTGCCAATGATGTGCTGCACTAGATTGATACTGGAATTATCCACCCATTTTCCTTCGTCCTATTAGGCGTTCTTAGGCGGAGGATGAGGTCATTAGTGCTGAAATTTAATCCCAACTAGCTCAACACGGAATGTTGGTGCCCTCCAAAAGATTTTTGACCTCTCCTATATTGATCATAAAAGAAGGAAGGTTCTAACCGTGTGTTGATAGATTACCAAAGGCTCAATAATATTATTGAAAAGGATTCTTATCCCTTACTATAGATTGACAATGCGCTGGACCACTTGGGCGGCGCTCAATATTGTTCAGCCATGGATTTAGTTTCTGGCTATTGGCAGATCAAGCTGCACACTAGATAACATGAAAGGTGCGCAATGATAACTGCTCAAGGTATATATTAACCATCTATGATGTTGCAAGGGCTATGCAACGCGCCAGAGAACTTTCAAGGGCTATGGACAGAGCTACTGGGAGATTTAAAAATCTCGTGTGTCCTGGTTTATCTAGGCGATATATATGTCTTTTTTAGAACTTTTACCAAACACTTACAGTACTTGGAAGAGGCATTCCGTTGACTTTCTAAAGCTGCTCTTAAAATTAAGCCTTGTAAGTGCAACTTCATTCTAAAGAAACTTGAACACTTGTAGTTTGTCATTGGCAAACATGGCTTATGGTCCCAGCCAGGGAAGATAGAAGCTATCAAATGCATTACACAACCAAGTTTTAGGCGGGATACCCAAGTGTTCCTAGGGATGGTTGAGTACTACCGCTGGTTTGTGAAAAATCAGCAAAATAGGTGAACATATTCACCTTCTCAAAAACGGTGTGCAATTTGAGTGGACAAAGGGCTGTCAGCTGGCTTTTGAGAAACTAAGACTGTGCCTTGCCCAAGTGCCAATACTTATGTACCCCAATTTTGATAAGCCATTCATTGTTAATATGGATGCATCCCTTTCCGCCATAAGGTAGTGTTATCTCATTTGTATACAGAAGGGGTTGAACATCTCGTTGCTTAGGCAGTCAAACGTTGGATATAAATGAATGAAATTGTATTGTTACTGAAATATAGTTAGCTTTCATTTACACTTGTAAGCAATTCCAGGCTTATATATATGGCGTACATCTTACTATGATAACAGACCATGATTCTTTGCGCTGATTACAGAATTCAAAAGAGCCTGAAAGACAGTTGTTCTATGGGAGTTGAAACTACAAGTGTATGACTTTGAAATTCAACACTATCAAGGTGTAAATCATCAAAACGCAGATGGGCTCTCCTGGTTGCCTACTGTAGCCTTACTGGCTGATAATGCTAATAATTTGTTTGATAAAAGAGTAAGCTGACAATATGACAATGGACCTGAAAAAAGTTCAACACAAGCTGGGAAACTTAGGTAGAATACCTTCATTAAAGACAAAAACTGTACTAAATTATAAATGAACAAGCTGTCATGTTTCTTGGCCCACTGAGCGAACTGACTTAATCATTTTGGCTCACAAGACGATGAGGAATGGCCGACCAAAAAAAGCTCAAACAGTTAAGAACACAATATTATTAGGAATTAATGCCTTTTTATATTTATGAAACTATCAGTTATTGTAAAGTGTGTCAAGTGGAAGCGCCTTTTGGAAGGACACTTTATATTAATTAGCCAAACCCAATTTTTATTGCCACAATCTATCCATTAACATTGTGGGGCCCTTGGCCAATACCTGCGGTCAATTAATTACATCATTGTGGCCATTGATTACCTCAAAAAATGGGCGGAGTCTAAGGCAGTTAAGAATCTAGGGGTGGTGACCACCAATAGGTTTATGTTGACAAATAGAGCTTATCACATACATGAACACAGTTTATTATAACGGATATTGGGACTAATTTTACATCCCAAATGGCCACTAAACTCAATGAGTTGATGGGGCTAAGTGGGCTACTATCTACGCCCTATCACCCTGAGACTATTGGCATGGTTGAACGCATTAACGGGACACTGGTGATTTTTTTATGTAAGTTAGTTGCTGAAAAATGTCTAGATGTTACCTCTTTTTGCCTTCCGCCGTGCTTGTTTATAACACTGCATATCACTCAGCCTGGGGCATTACCCTTTTATTTATTACATAAGAAGCATCCCACTTTGCCTCCGCTCTTATATTCCTGTTTTAAAGAAGAAAACATAAAATCCAGTTAACATCTTGAGAAACTCACACCTACTTTGATTTAATTTCAAAAATCTGCTTACTCTAACGCACTAGATCAGAAAAGTAAAGTCTAGGACATGCAATAACAAGGACCACCGGACTTTACCTACTTTTGGTGTAGGTTATCAGTCTGTTATTATGATAGCCATGGTTTGGAAGGATTAGCAAGCTAGGCACAATTGGAAAGATCCCTTTGAGATATATAGAAGACATCTTATGATTTCTACACTTTGAAAAATTCCACTAAGGTCACTTTATCACCACAAGGATGCTAAGTGCCTTAAATTATCTTATCAGCTCTCCAGCCTTATGGCCACTGGCTCTTTTTTATGATTTAAACCCTTACTTATATTATTGCCTGATGTTTGGTTAAGTGGGGGAAATGTGTAAATGGTTTTACCAACCATCAGTTTATGATTATATTTAATTTTATAATCAGTTAATATGTAGATCCATGATTAAATTTCGTCTTAGTAATTTGTAAGGCACGTGGCCTAAGTTCTTATATGAATACAATACATTACCATTTTTTGATTCAACATTTTAGTCCCCTCCAACGCAATTCTCATTTACTATATTATGGACTACCGGCGCCATGATTTTTTTATATTTATTGCCCCAAATTTCAGATCAGCATTGATACAATTTTTACCCCAAATCTGCTTAAAATACTAGTAGTAGGGTCTATTGTAATTATTATGGCCAGCTGCCAGTAATTCAAACACCTTTAGAATTTGGTTACTTTGTTGTATTGATCTTCTGTGAAATACCCTTAAACTCTGTTCAATTGCTTACCCAGTAAAATTGGAAGATACCAACGGTAATTAAAAATATTGAGGTTGCTTAGTAACCATAAAATGCATAATAAGAATCTGGAATAGACATCGATGAATCCCCCCTTGGGTTGGGACCATCTAGTACTAAAAAAAGACTCTGGAATAGAGAGCATATCTGGGTGAGGTTGCCATTAGGAACAAGGTTTTTTGCCTAAGTAGAAAGTTTGGATCTACTAGTAAGTTGAGAGTGAGCCTAGGAACTGCCAGTTGTGCCAGATACTATGGGAGATCCCTCTCATTAATTAATAAAATTTATTACTGACGGTGAGGCTGTTATTAATGTTTTTAACAAGATTAATGTCTTTGAATATTTTTTGGTGTTACTGTTTTGATAACATAGTTAATTGGAAATTGATGCCTAAGCGCTGGATTCAACAGGGCGCCCTAAAGTAAATAAGTGTATAAATTTATTTAGATGTGGATATTATCATAATGGACTCACAAAGGAGGTTCCTACCAGGGTAGAGCGATATTTTCATGTGCCATTCTAATTCTGATAAAGCAGGACGTAATGTTCTCCTCCACCCCCTTCAACAATAAGATGGTCCATGGACCTATCTCTTAGTGGACTTCTTTGTGAGTTTACCAACCTCTAAGGGGTTTGACGCCATTATGGTGGTAGTGAATAGATTAAAAATAAGCTCTATTCAGACCGTGCTTGAGAATGGCGCCAGAGTATTATATGGCAAAGATCTTTTGTTAACCATATCTTTTCCTGTTTGGGGTTTCTCAGGATATAATTAGCAAACAAGGGCCAATTCTAATCAAGGTTCTTGTAGACCCTATGTGGTAAGTTGAACATCAAGCATTTTAGTTTATCAATTTATTACCTTCAATCAGATAGGGGTAAACATAAAGACAACTTAGTCTCTTAAATATTATCATTGATGCTATGGTATCACAAATCAGGACACATGTGCCACTGAACTTCCATTAGGCCAGTTTTCCTAAAATTAACTCTCCATTTGTCAATGGTATTGTCCCACTATGTTGCTAATCTAGGGTAAAAACCGCCTTCTCTTTTGTTCCTAGTATTCAGGGTATTCTAGCAGCAGAGGATTTTGGTTCAATTATTTGCAAATTTCACCAAAAGGTCCAGAAACAGCTTATAAAATCACCATATAATGCAAAAAAGGTTGTTGATAAAAAGCACCAAGAAGCCCAATTTTCAGCTGAGATCTATGATGGTAGATACAAAGAATCTGCGTCTTAAAGTTCCCTACCATAAATTGTCTGGTAATCAAGTAGGCCAATTTCCCATAAAATTAGGTTGAATGATTGAGCCTTTTACTTGGAATTACACCCCATTGGAAGATTTACCTCTACTTTCACGCTTCCTCCCTATCTCTATTCAAGGGGAAGAATCTAATAGAAATTGAGTTTATTATGGTGGAGTAAGAGCCAGAACCTGATACTAAGATATTCTGGATTTTCAACGGGTCAGACGTGGCTAACTCTACTTGGTATTGTGGAAAGGACATGCAGTAATGATAGCAGCTGGGTCCCCCTTACAGACTGTACCAATTAACACAAGCTTATTATAATTTTCATAAGCAAAAGACAAAAAAAGCAATTGTTCCCCATCAATATGACTGCCTTTGCTGCCGTCAAACTTCTAATACCACACAAGAATTACGCCCTAGACAAGGCCCTTCAGGGGAAATGTGGACCTTATTCTTTAAGAAGGCTTTAGGGTAAGGTCCTTAGCTCCCTCTATTAAACTGAGCAGAACCTTGCACCTCTTTAGTACAAAAATTGGCACCAACCCCAGGGCCTTGCCTCTCACTCATATTACTGATCTAGAGCACACTCTATAAGAGATATGAGTAGCTTCTGTTCTTCTTGTTTGTCTCTCCTATTCCCACAACCAACTTCTAAAATTTAAGATCACCATTATTACTTAATATTCATAGCATAATGTGCATAACATCAAACAGTTTAGTTTAAATATGAGAGCTTTATACAATCCTGCGCATCAAGTGAAGTACCCCCAAATAGGCGGCCCAACCAGATTTTTGTTTTACTGAAAAAGTATGATATTTTGAAAAATCTCAGGTAAGATTAATTTAAAAACGGTCTGAAAAAGAAAAAAGTGAAAGTGAAAAATATTGTAACTTGGAATAATTCTTTTTATCAGCTTTATAATTGGAAAACTAAATTTGGGTGTTTGAAACTTATCAAAATGATTCAATAATAGTGCAAGAATCTTGACAAAACTATTGTAATTGAAGGTCAATCAAAACGATGAAGTTAATATTATATATTGTAAATTAGCATTCAAAACCCGCTATGGATTTTACGTTATTTTTGTGCTCACTGGTGCGTCTTGCACCTAATTTCCAACAATTTTACTGCAGGATAAGTAGTTCTCTACTGCTAGAATAATTGCTTCAGGTGGGTTTTCAGACACTTATATTAAAAAAAGCCTAATAAACTAAAAGGTTGGATTTTATGTGTTTTTATTATATGCGGCAAGGGGGGACAAAAGTGAACCCTCTAAATATCTGACAGCTTAGCATTTAAACTATACTGTGGTTTGAAGACAATCAATGCAAATTTTGGATTATCTTAGTAATGTCCAAATTAGAAATTTGGGGATTTGACCTATTAGATCTCAGGAGACTCGCCTTGCTTTGACATAATGGCGATGCAAAGTTGATTGCAGGTAGGATATATCTGTGGTGCAACAATTTTATATATTTTGCCCAATCATTGGTCACAAAATTTCACCTTGCAGGACCCCTTCCAACCCTATAAAAAGGCTGGTCTCTGCGGTGTTGGTTGTGCTGAATTTGCTGCAAGAGGGGGTGGGACCTCCGTATGGCTCCCCAGATTTGGTCAACAATTTTGTGCAATCTAACCGCCTGAACTCGTTTTACTTGCTCAATTATTAATAGAAGTGTTACCCTGATTCAAGAGGTTCTACTAGGAATTGACCTTAGTCTTTTGGCTGATATTTTTATTTCCCTCCAAACCACTTTTATTAATACATCAAACTTGTAATTTCCCAACATTACCCCCTTCAAGGGTGGTAGGGGGAATAGGGCTACAGGAACCGTCCATGCGCTAAGTTAATGGTAAGGTCAGAAAAAAGAGACTTAATAGAATACTCATCCCTCACTTGTAGGTGATAACGAAAGGCCCTTCCCAGATGGACCCAAGCTTTTCTCTTATAGGCATGATATGGTTGTAGTAGTAGAGTACCAGGTCTGAAACTAGAAGGAAGGGAGTGGTGGCTGGAGCTCATTGGCCTCTTGACCCTCTTTAGTGACAGTTTTTGCTAAATTAGTCATTGCCTCATACTGTAACTGGATGATGTGCTGCACCAGCTTCTTCATGGCTTGATCCAGATCATACCTTGTGGAGAAAACATCATTGGCTAGTAAAGCAGGCTCCTCAGGTTCTCACCCACATAACACGCGGAAAGAGTACATCTTGAGGGTGCAATGGTAGCTAATATGGTAAGATATGAGGGCACTGGGTATTTTAAGATCCCAGTGGAATGGGTCTTAATTGGCCATTTTATGGAGTATCAAGACCAGGTTTCTTATATCTTTCTATAGCATCATTTGTGGGTGGTTTATATGTGGCTGAGAAGAGTTGTTGAGTATCCATGGAGGTGTGGAGGAGTTTTACCACATGGGAGGTAAAAAAAATTCCATTGTCAAAAAGGAGATCTGGGGAACCCCTGCTAGGTGAATATGCTTTGGTGTAAGAAGGTTTCCGTGGCTTTGCAATCTAAGGGAGAGAGCAACAACTTCAACCTATTTGGTGAAATGATTATTTATGACCAAGATATAGCGATTGCCACCTGTAGTCTGAGGGAGAGAACCTACCACGTCCAAACTTATGGTGTGAAAGGGTTGTTGGGGCGTAGTAGGTTGATACTGATATTGGATCTTGATGCTGGATTGGTTTTTAAAGGTCAGGCAGGCTTCTAAGACTTCAGTTATGGTTTTCATGATGCCCTCCCAGTAGTACCGCTCTTTTACCCACTTGTAGGTTTGTGTACTCTGCAATGCCACATGATAGTGTGAGACTCTAAGATGACAGGTACTCGCTCTGATGGCAAAGATATGGAAACCAATTCACTCCTACTTTCTTATATATCTTTCCCACTCTACAACTTTTTGTTGTTGGAGTGCTGTGATAGCATCTTCTGTGCTGGTTCATCTTCATCCTCCCACATGTCAGGAGTCATTAGGAGGTCATGCAACCTTTCTGCTTCGCTATTATCAAGGTGAAGTACATTCAGTCATGTCAACCCATCAACGTTCATAAGGCGCGTCCCAACTCAATGCTCAGTGGTCATATCGTAGTGCTATAGCTTCAAAGCCCAGCGAGCCAGCCGTCCAATGGGGTCCTTCATATTTTGCAACCATTTCAAAGAGGAGTTGTCAGTAATCACTTTAAATGAAGACCCATATAGAAAAGGGTGGCAGTATTTGACACTGAGAAGGACAGCTAGGCGCTCCTTCTCAGTGATGCTGTAGTTGCGTTCAGCTTATGGGAGCATCTGTTGAAGTAGGACACGGGATGATCGACCCCATTTTCATCCAACTGAGCCAAGATAGCTCCAACGGCGTAGTCAGAAGCATCCATGAAAAACATGAAGGGCTTGCCATAGTCAGGGTGACGGAGGATTGGCCTTTGTTGCAGCAACTCCTTCAGGGTCTCAAACGCGGCTTTTTGTTCAGCACCCCAATGTAATGGAGCGTTTTTAGCCAAGAGGTGGACAAGAAGTTTGCTGAGATGGGCGAATTTTGGGATAAATTGATGGTAATACACCATCATGTTCAAGGATACCTGGATTTCATGAGGGGTTTTTAGGCGCTGGCATCTTTGATATTGCTTTGACTTTATCTTGTAGAGGCTGTATCCCGACTTGTAATATGGCGTGCCTGAGAAAATCCAGCTTCTTATGTTAAAAAGTAAACTTGGAGGGCTTTGGTTTAATGTTAGATGCCCGCAAGCATTGAAACACCTCCTTTAGGTGCGTGAGGTGCTCGTTGATGGCCTTGAAAAGACTGGTGATGTCATCAAGATAGACAATCTTACATCTCAGCTTGAGATCCTGAAGAATACAAACCATCGCTCACTGAAAAGTGGTAGGCGCATTGCATAACCCTGGGGTAGCTGAGTGAGTTGGAACAAACCCTTGCTACAGATAAGGGCTCACTTCTCCTGATCCTGTGGAGAAAGGTCCATCTGCCAGTACCTGCTAGCCAAGTCCATGGAAGAGAAGAATTTAGACCCAGAGAGCTGGGCCAGAGCGTCATCAATGCGGGGGATAAGATAGCTGTCCTTCTTGGTGAGGTTGTTCAGCTTATGGTAGTACATTACTACACAATGACCTCCGTTTTTCTTCTTTATAGGTAGAGGGGGGACGACCAAGGGCTTTGGGATAGCACCAGCATCCCAGCGTCTAGCAGCTGTTTGATCTGTCCGCATTTGTAGCTCCTCAACTTTTAATTTGTGATAGGGTTTGGAACGGATAAGGCGAGCAACCCAACATCAATAGTGTGAGTCTAACCCTTCATGTGCTTATAATCAGTTTCAGAGGTAGAGAAGATGTCGCTATAGGCCTCAAGGAGAGTGTGGACCTTGTTAAGCTCTATTGGAGTTCATTACTCAGAGATATGAACAGTAGGCAAAGTAAAAATTTGACTGGCTAATGGGTAATCCCATATCAGCCATAGACCCAATACAGTGGACTTGCTTAATGTCCTCAATGGGTACCTGCAGGCCTCTTCCGATCAGCTGGTGCTTTTATATGACCAGATCCTTTAGGGTGAAGTTTCCCAGCAGGATATTGATGGGTCACTAATAGGCTGGATCAAGTACGCCTGGCAATACTCTGGGCTTTAAGGGATTAACACCCTCAACGCTGGTTAGGTGCAATAAGAAATTTTGGGAGATTCATAAGGTAATCTTAGTGTCAACTACACGTTGTTCACTCGCTTTAATTACTACCTCTTTAGAAGCATATAAAGGGATACATCTAGGGTTTCCACTAATTGAGGAAACCCTTTTGTATGCCGTCCTGCCATAGTGTAATGTAAAGATAAGGTGGAAGAGGGAAAGTTAACTTTGCAAGCATAATCATTTTATTAAGCTTATCATCAGCCAGAATCAGAGGAACCTCATAGTTAAGCAAGGAGAGATATCCCTGCTTCAAATTAATTATCCCTTCATATTCAAGCATGAACTGGATACCATTGAATAGATCATTGATATTTTTAGCCAAGGCCACCGCGGGGCTGACAAGATGAGCTTCCCAAAACGAATGGGCAGAGAAGAGTAGGCTCCAGTAGCTCAGGTGTTGGCTAGACCAACAGTTCCAAACTCCTGGGTGTAGTCAAGGTCAGGGGCCAGTTTAATCTTTTAAATGAGTTTTGTTGACACCAAGCTCACTGGGGACCCAGTGTTAAGGATAGACATAACCTGCAACCCATTGACAACGACCTCCACTATGTTTAAGATTTCATCCAAGTTGGTGGAAAGAGCGTGGACTTCCTTTAGATGGAGAGTAGAGGAAAGTTGTTTGGCCGCTTCAGGATATTTTTGGATAGTTGTAGGGTATGAAAACACTGGTTAGGTCGGATCAAGGTGGCAATGAGTCGGTCAGTGTCACTGGCAGTGTCAATGACCTCAAAACCCCTCAACACTTGACAAAGACAAGTTTGATGGGATATTATAGACATATCCACTCTCTCCAGTTTCAACCTGTCAGGTATCTCCACTTCACCTGGGGGCTCCTAGAACATAGTGACCAACATCTTCACAACCCCATTCACACTTGTCATCAGAGGGGTTGTTGATGAACATCAAGGAGTCCATCAGTTGTGAGGTAATTTCAGGGCTTCTCTTATGACAGGATAGGTCATGGGGTTGCTCTTCCACTTAATAACTTTTGGGGGAGGCGTTGGAATGGCCATGGCTTTGACTTTTGCCTTGAAATTGTCAGGTTTGGGCTGCCCTATGACTGCAGGTTTTGAACTAGGAGCAGCCTGAGGTGAGGCTGAAGGGATTGAGACAGCGGCTCTAAGGGATGTGACATTTGGTCCAACTTAGAAAACTGCGCTGAAAGAGGAGAAGAACAAGGCAAAGTTATAACTGACTTCACAGGCTGAGCTTTTGAAACTGTCACTGGAGGGGAGCGCTGCCTCATAACTGCCAATGTTTTCTGGCTATCCTCACATGGTGAAGGAACATCACATCATTGTAGCTTTGCAGAAACTGAGTTTCTGAGGGAGACAGCCATAAAAGTGGCTGGAGGTGTCAGAGTTGATTCTCTCCTCATAGCTCTTTGCATAAGTTCAAGTTTATGAAAGTCAGCCACTGCTAGCAAAGCCTCTTTAATATCTCATACTATTCATAAGGTGTGCTTGACTGCAGAGATATGTATTGATAAATGGGGATGAGACACCAAGCCAACTATGATAGCAGCAATGTAATCATCTAGAGGTAGCATTTTGGCAAGCAACAGAGGTTTAGCTTTATTATAGAATTTCTTAACAAAAGAGGGGATCAATTCTCCCTCTTGCAGTCTAAAGCACATAAAGTCCTGTTTTTGCCTTTGTAAACTCTGTAGGGAGACAAATTCATCAATTAGCGCTTGTTTCAACTCCGCCCAGGTGCTAAGTGTGGCCTTAGTGGGAACCATTATCTCCTGAGCCATATGACTCAATTAGGGAAGGATTTTTTTGGATTTTTGCTGGTCAGTTGCTCCTTCCATCGCAGATTTGTACAGAAAGAGGAAGGTTGCAATACTGCCCTCGCCTGGGATAAACTTGTCCCTGAAAGGGGGTTTGTGAATGGTGTAAGAGGCTCCATAAAGGCCTTGAGAGGGGTGCAGTTTGAGCTTTTTGAGTCGGGACAATGCACTAACAAGCTGTAGTTCCAATGCAGCTATCCTATACTCATATGAAGCGGGGAGGTTGTGAGGGGTAGATTCCCCAACAAGCTCCATTTTAGATAAGTTTTATTGTGGTGTACAGGGCCCCATTTAGTGAGCACCACTTGTTGGACTTTAGGTTATTTTTGTGCTCACTGGGGCGTTTTTCACCTAAATTCCAACAATATTACCGCAGGATTAGCAGTACTCTCTACTGCCATAGTAATTGTTTCAGGGGGGTTTTCAGACACTTGTATTGAAAAAGCCTAATAAACTAAAAGGTTGGACTTTTAAGTGTTTTTATTATATGCGGTGAGGGGGGGCAAATGCAAACCCTCTCAATATCTGGCAGCTTAATATTAACCTAAACTTAGGTTTGAAGTGAAATCAATGTGAAGTTCAGATTAGCTTAGTAATGTCCAAATTGGGAAGTATGGAAATTAACCCATCAGATCTTGAGAGACTCGCCTCACTTTGACAGAACAGCTGGTGGAAAGTTGATTTCAGGTAGGATATGTCCATGAGGCAATGATTTTGTATATTTTACCCAATTTTTGGGCGCGAAAATATTTACCTTGTGGGACCCCTTCCAACCCTATAAAAGGGGCTGGTCTACGCAGTGTTGGTTGTACTGAATTTGCTGTAAGAGGGGTGGGACCTCAGTCTAAGTCCCCATATTAAGCTGATGATTTGGTGCTATCCAACCACTAAGACTCGTTTTATTTGCCCGATTATCAATAGGAGTGTTACCTCAATTAAAGTGATTTCACCGGGAATCAACCAGGGTCTTTTGGCCGATATTTTTATTATTTCCCCAAACCACTCTTATCAATACATTAAACTTGTAATTGTCCAATACCTGCATTGAAAATTTAAGAGTAACGTTTCCAATCCATACTACCTTTCTCAGTCTAATCCTTACACCCTCATGTGCAGTATTATACCTAGCATCCTGTTAATGGTAGAGCGTTGGCTATCAGTTTATTTTCCTAAATTGAGAACTTAACCCAAAAACTTCATCTTTCGATTATCTATCTAAATATAAAATTTTTTCTTGCTATAACAATATGAGGACTATGGAGGGGGCTCCCATACTATTACGAGATGTGGTAAGGTCTCTGGCTAAAGGGCTGTATGAAAAGTTTTCCTGGAATTAAGAACGAAGATTTATCTCAAAGCCTATCATCCATAACCCTACCACCTTTAAAGCACTATGACTATTCACCCTCATAAATCCTCTTGATACTGGCGCACCATTGTCATGATGTTTGTGGTTTATTATTTAGGAGCTGAAACATCTCTATCTGGAGCACAATTCTCTTTGGCACTTTGGAATCCTAGCACCTTAATTCACTTGGAAAATAGTGAAGTTGAGCGTTTAAGTGCTTATTCATGAAGCCTAACTCATGGAGAGATAAAGATAAACCCATAGGAATACTGAAAGGATATTCAAGAAACATTAAAGTTCTAGACATACTGATATACAAGAAGTATGGGATAGATAAGTTACCTTACCTGAGACCTTCTAAACAGGTACCTGTAATTTTAAAATCCCATCAAAATTTCAAATATAGAGGATCACCAGACTCTATAAATGGCTAATAGTCCATTACTATTTGCTGTCAATTATGGGCTCAGTTGTCAAAGTACTGGATTCTTTTATCTCTTGTCAAAAATCACCATCCAAGGCTAAGTATAAATATTAGTCAATGGATCCCAAGCAACCTTTTTCTACTATAAGAATTGATGTAGGTTTAACACGGTTTCCTCAGGGAGAGATCAGTTCATTATGGTGGTGGACTGACCTTTATATAAACTTATTGAAGTTGTAACCGTTCCCTCTCAGACCATAAAAGATAATACCAACTTCTTACAGCAGTATATTTTCACTTGATATGGTGTTGGGAAAGATCAAATTTAAATCAGTTTGGATATAAATAGACTCTTCAATGAGTTTGCCAACAATTAATGGAACCTACTGAATGATGAATCTTTTGAATAAGCCATTATCCCTATATACAAAGGGCAAAATTGAATCTGAAACTCTCTCAAAGGACAAAAAGTGTACAATCCCCTCACAACATAAATCCAAGGCTCCATTGAAGATTAGGAAATACTTGCTGTTCTTAAGGACTAATATCCTTACTTATAGAACTTCCTTCTTAAAATTATAAATATCCATTTGGTTAAGTAAAAAGTATGCAATACTCTATATTGTCTGGTACAAATTTTTTATAAAGTGCATTTTCCCTAATAATGAATCATTTAATAGTTATCCCGCAGATAGTAGTTTAATTAATAATTGTCTAGTTATAAGTAACCAGCCAATAAATTCCAGATATTTCAAAACTGGCGCTTCCTGCCAGGTGTCCTTCCAACTTTACCAGGTGAATACATATCTTCCTAAAGTAAACAATTTCAGCAGAGATGGAATCCCCAAGTGTGGGAAAACATGAGTGCGACAAGAGGGGTCCACTTTAACCATCCATAAATGCCTACTTATAACATTAGTTATCTACGATAAACAGCGCCAATGACATTTAACCTTTCAGCCCTTAATGATGCAACCTATCAAATCTAGTCAGCCAAAGTAGCCATAATGTGGAGCTTTTACTTTATGGAACTCTACATCATGGAAAATAAACTAATCATAATTGTTCCCCAGGTTGCCCTTGAAATATTCACTCATACACTATGGCTTCCCTCTAAAGCACAACAGTGGGGTTGTCCAAACTGAGTCATATCATTGCCTATTAGTTCAACCTGCTCTCCACCACCAGCTGCAGCTCTTAGGATTGCACCATATAAAAATTTAAAGGTAAATTAGCTAACTCTGTGGCTATATTCCCAGCTCATTAATTATTATGAGTTTCATCTAATTTTAGTTAGGAAATTTATGTGTCCATTGTGGACAATTGAATAGAATTTAATAAGCTGAAAATCTAACTCATTCAAATCAATAATTGATTCAGTGGGCATTTATGTAACAAAAATTTCTGACAACCTACTGTTGCCTTTGCAACCCTACATTAATGATTGGAACAAGCCGTGGATAACTCAGTAACTAGGTAAACTGAACAACAATAATTCTTTAAAACTTGTATTGACAACTTGACTAATTGTGTTTTTAGCTCAACAATAGGTCTAATTCTCAATCCTCTTATAAACCAACCGTTCAAAAAGAGCCAGAGGTCCTGAGGGACCCAGAGGTTATAAGATCCTCTAGGGACTCCTGAAGATCCTTCAAGTATTTTGCTAATCTGAGATGAAGATCATGAATCCATATATCTAAAACTGGAACGCCAATTGAGGGGAGTGGCTTGTGGTATCTGAATGGACGTTGACATGAACTATCTCAACGCCAATATAATCTTAGTTGTTCTCTCTGATAAAGTGGCTACCCTTACACCATTTGTATTAAGACATGGCCTTTTGACAAAAAGCTCATCAATCTAATCTTGACGCCAAAGTCAATTAAATTTAACTTTTGACTCTAAGAATAGGAAGGTCAACAACAAAAAACATTGCAGAAACCTGGAAAACAGTTAAACAAAATCAACAAATAAACCTGGCTATCATCTCTAAGGTTGCCGTTTTACTTGTGAACAATTGGGTTAATAAGCTTCAAGATGAACTTGATCTCCTCTAACAAAAAGATGATTAATCCCACATAACTGACTTGTTTGAAACTGTGCCTTCAGATATAGGAAGACCTTATATCCCTGTCATAAAGGTTATATCTGAGCTTGGCAACTCCTTTAAGCAATTGTTTCAGGAGTCTTGTGTCCCAGCACAGAAAACATTCAACTTTCCTTTTTTTATATGAAGGATCTTTGAAGTTAGCTACTTATAGTAAAATTGCTAAACACATACAGACCTGACTTGAATGTAAAGTCTGAGATAAAACCCCCTTAAATCAATGAATGAAGCTCTTGAGATAAAGTAAAGTCTACAATCAATAAAGAGTTTGGCCGCGATTTGACTCTGTCTGATTAAAACAATCCTTTATGCGCACCCGCTTGAAAAAGTAGAATCCTATATTGACTTTGTTTACTGCTTTTATTATGAAGCTCAGGCCTTAACCTCTTGTGGCTGGGTTACCCTGGATGATGTGATAGCTGCAGTGGTATCCGCTTTCTCCTCCAACCACAACCTAGTGCTTCACTTCTAAGGAATTAAAAAGCTCATTATTTGTTTGATATTAAGGAAGCTGTTATGGAACTTCCCAAACTAAACCATTTCACACCTAATTTAGTAAAGGGTAGCAATCTCATATCCATGACATTGGAAGAAATCTGAGGTCTCAGCCCAAATGGGATTCTTGTTCCTATTGCGGGGCTTAAAGCATCAAAGAATCAATGCTGAAGAAAAAGTCAAAAGAGGTAGAAAAAAGGCGTCAGCCTAGGCGCGAGGCTCCTTATGCTGAAAAATCTATGTATTTACTTCCTCAGAACCTTCAACTCCTAAGAGTGTTGTCATGTTTGCTTTAGATAAACCTGAGTTGACCAATACTCTTGTTATAAATAAAGTCTACCATTTTTCTTATTCTTCCTTGGGTAACCCAATGATTTCCTCAACAAGTTATAGTGTTCAATGCTATTATTCCATCCCTCACTTTGGCTCTAATGTTAAATAAGTAGAAGTAGTGGTGAATAAGGTAAATGTCCTGGATATTGTCAACAATGGTTCCCCTGTTAAGGTCATCTCTTCTAACTTAATTAAGCTCATTAAGATCGCTCTCAATTGTAATCCTAATTTAGAGTACAGAACTGAAGGACCCTCATGCACAAAATTTCTTGGATCTTACTTGTTGTTACACATTTGTTTTGTGTCTTTATGGTATCAGCCCCAGGTTTATCCTAAACAATGATAACTGTGAACTACTCATTGGCACACTGTTCCTGGTCGAATTTGAAACCAAGGTTAGCCATAAAGACTTGTATTTCTCCATACTAAAATATTGCGTTCCACTTATCATTAAAACTGTCTAAGGAAAAAGGGAGGAGAAAATCCCAAAGTTGCCTGCTGGAACATCCTAAGTCCAAGAGCATATATAACATTGAGATAAGTGACCAAAGGCTAATCTACCTCCATCCACCGTCGTTACCCTTGATTGAATGAAATTTGCCCTGCAAATAAGGACGTCATTCCCAAAGTCCCAAATATTGATGAAAATCGGGATCAAAATTATTATATCAATAGCTCATTTGTTGAAAACTCTCTGGAGAACCATATATTGGTACATGAACCTTTATCTTTCTAAGGCATTCTTGATCCGTCATATTGTGTTTCTATTACCATATTGGTGGTCAATCTCATTAATCAACCCATGGCTGTAACTCATAATCACACATAGCCTATATTCACATCTTACTGATTGATCAAGTCATTTTATCTCTTGCTGTGGGTCTCTGAATTAAGACTTGAAGAAACCTCTATCATAGTACATGTGGGAGTATAGCTTGGTAATTCTCTTAATAGCAACTAACAATTGGCGGAATCTCTAATTGTGGAATACTCCAATATATTTTCTAAGGGCTTGATTATCTTGGGGTGATGAAAGGGGAGTAGCACAAGATGCAGACCACTGATTACTAGCCCATCTGGGACAGGCCCTATCAAAAGTCCAAGGTTGAAGAGGCTTAAGTAGCTAAGGAGTTTGAACCAATTATTGGAGGATGGTCTATTGAAACCTTCCCAGAGTCCATGGGCTTCTCCTCTTTAGCTGGTCTGTAAAAAAGTTGGGGGACTTATAAGTGTCATGGACTACAAGTGACTGAATGGATATAACTTATAGATAGCTACTCTCTGCCCCATATCGATGACTCTACACAGCTACTTACAGGTTATATGTTTTTCTCAGCCATTAATCTTTCCATAAGATATTGGCAGATTTAACTGGCGCCTGAGGACAGAGAGAATTCATGCTCATCTCCATTGAAGGGTTATTAAGACGAACTGCAAGCCCTAGTAGTTGTGCAACACCATGCGACCTTTAATGGTTAATGGAAGGTATGCGTTAGAGATAAAAAATATCTTATGTATTAGTCTATCTGAATAATGTTACCGTGTTCTCTTGAACCTTCAATAAACATCTGCAACTCTAATAAGAAGACTTTAATTGAATGAGGGCAGCATCCTTAAAGCTGAAGCCTCTCAATTACATTTTTACAGAGATGAAATTCTTGGCCTTTAAAGTTACGCGTAAGGAAATGCTCCTTTACCTTAAAAAAGTTATTGCTATCCATAATATGTCTAAGCCTAATATCATACATAATTTCAGGTCTTTTTAGAAATGGTCAGTTACTATCAACAATTTATTCCTCATTTTTCTTAACTAGCAGAGCCTTTAGTATATCTACTCCATAAGAGTCTATTCCACTAAGAGTAATATCAAAGACAAGCTTTCAACTCCCTGAAAGATGCTTTGATGAATGCTACCATATTAATCCACCCTGAATTTATAAATACATTCTTCCTTTTCATAGATGCCTGGGATGTCGATTCCAGTTCTCTACTGGCGCAAATTGACTCTAATCAAGTTGGCCATCCTATTGATACTTTAGTAAAAACTAGACAAGGTAAAAATTACAATGTTACAGAACAGGATACTTGACTGTGTTTTTAGCCATTACACATTCTGAATCTACCTATATGAGAAACACTTCACGATTTAAACCAAACATTTGCCATTGAGATGGTTGCAACAATTAAAGATCTTATTGTGCGACTTTCAAGACTGTCCCTCAGGTTTCAAAGCTATGATTTTTCTATTGTTCACCATTTATTAAACATCAGAACTTTAATGGGATATCCCATTTACCTATAATAACCTTGTATCCTTTTGAAGAAGAATAGGTTTATTAGTTGATTGGGTGACTCAAGATGTGGTACTACTAGACTCTAAAAATTCAAGAACGACTGAGATTGTTGATAGATTAGACTAAAATTGATAAAGGGCTACTCTCTAAACGTGTAATGATGGCTTAATTACCCTATGTTTGCCCCTCAGCTAGAACCTCAACAATTTGGAAGGTGCATATTACTTTGAGCAATGGTGCTCTGGAAAACCTAGCAGTGGCTCAAATAATGATGCTACTGGGTAAGCATGTTTGGCTCCATCCATGACGTTATTAAATCCTGACTCAATTGCGCTAACCAGGGCACTTCTAACCTGATTTACCAACGCCAAGTCATTGGTCAATCTCACACTTCACTAACCTCAGTATTGAGTAATTGGACCTCTACCTACCGCCATGTATGGCACTATTATATTATCTTAGTCATTATCATGTCACAAAATGGGCCAAGGCCACATCAGTAATCTCCAACGCTGCTAAGGCTACTGCCTCATTTCTACTTAAACAATTTTTTACTTGGCACAACAGCCTAAAAGGTCCCCAGCTTATTAATAGAACAAATTGCATATACCAGGTTGTTAATAAACTCAATTTACTAATTCTAACATACCAAACTCTTTAAAGTCCCTATCATCCTTCTGCTAACGGGTATGTAAAGCAAACTAATTGTACCCTCATATCTACCCTCTAAAAATGGCTCAAAATGATCTGAATTGATGGAACAGGTATCTCTTTGAATTATAATGGACTACCAGGTAAGCTACAACCAAAATTATTAGGATGTCCTTAATGAAGAATCTATATAATTGGGACCCTTGTTATCTTCTATGTCATGGCTTGAAAATGACATCATAATTGGGACAAACATTAAGGACAAAGTTGCATATTAAGAGGCCAAGAAGGTGAAGTTGGCAGGCCTCCCTGACCTCAAGCATACCTTATATCAATGCTGGGTTAAGGCGAGGTATGCCTAGGTTGGTCCTAGGGATTCAAGGGAATTTCAGCCCTTTATAATAGCAGATGCGTTAAAACAAACTAGATTTTTGATTAATGAAAATGGTTCAATTCAGTTTCTCAGTGAACAAAGTCTTAAAACCCATTTGGTTTTCAAAATTTCTTAGCTCAGGTCAGCCTCTACTACAATCAATAACCTGAGTTCAGTCATTTACCAATTATAGTTTACTGCCCAATGGAAGCATGCGCTTATTGGTGCACCTCATCTTAGACCCACTTCCATCAATTAATTGTTACACTGAATTCCATTTGTATCCTTTTCCTTGAGACCAATCTATCTTGTTGGTCGACTTCCCTCATAATAAAACTCTTCACTAGTACAACTTTTTTATATATGTTATTGTGGACAAACCTGTTCGCAGACATCTTCAAGGAGGTCTCACACAACATCAAACTTTTAATCTTAACAACTGTAAGTCTCTCCGCTCATGCACCGTTGGGCCGCCCAGGTTCCCTTAACCTGGGTCGCCTATACACTCCCACTCTAAGCACCACGTTGTTAAAGTTTGGGCTTTCTCTCTAATGATAACTATCCTTGACTTAAGTTGTTACAGCTCAAGCACCCTCTGTGGGGCTTTAGTAACTTCACTACTAACGACTAGTTTCCTGGCGTTGGCCCTGTGCACCATGCACTACCACTCTGGGCTCAGGAGAGTTATATACAATCTCCTTACATTCTAGTGCCCAACTTATTTTAAGCCTCTACCTTCAATACTGCTGATCTTGCCATGAAAAGAATAGCATAGGAAATATTTAAATTTCAGAATTTTGTTTAAATCTTTAGAAAAAGCTACCATCAAAGAATTTTAACAATTCAATGCAAAGAACCCTTTCCTGATTAAGTATCAATTGGGATATTTAGTGCTATTTAACCACTATTAACTGGAGGGAGATTTTATAAGCTTGATGTACTATAGCCTGGCCCCATCTGAGTGATATACTGACGTGGCCCTAAATTTCCATTATCTCAGTCAACTTGTGGAATGTTGTTAATTGATTCTATGGAATATTTATATGGGTATGTACCCCCTTAGAAAGATCTTAAAGAAGTAACCGTTGAAAAATTAAGTATAAGTAAGTTTGATATGAGTTGACTCTCATACAAGTTTGCCAACATTCATTTGAAACTATTCTCTGACATATCTTTTTAAAATCCACAGTCCCTAAATGTACAAAGAGATGATTTACATCTAAACCTCTCTCTAAAAAAGTTAAGGGTCCTGTTGAATTTTAGGCCTACTTAGGATGACTGGTTCTTCTTCTGCGGTAACGTGGAGATTTGAACATCTATTGTATGGAGCCAATAAAACAGAAGGTTACTATAGTTAAGATGTAACTCCTTGGTAATTACAATTGAGAAATATTCTTCTGTTATTACTTAGACAATAGCACAATGCCCTGATCATATTTATCCCAATTAAATTTTCAACTTAATACAATGTAAAGTACAAAATACTAAAAAGAATATATATTAAACTATGAACTTGTAGTAATAGTTGATGATAGTTTATTAGTATCAACTTGGGATAATTTATAGGGTTTGATGTTCACCACATCTTACCCATGACGCCTCTTTTCAATAGCACTTGGCCAGAGAAAGTAATAAGTTTGTTTGAGGGTCTACAATTCATTCGACTCAGGACAACTCAAACGCCTTAGAGTAAAATCTCAAACTTGGAAATATTCTCAAGAAAGCATTTCTAACTCATATGCATATAGTTGAACTGATGCTCTTCTCAAGTTATTGGCAGCACATATCAAGGCGATTTATACCACTAATTAGAAATTAATTTGATCAAAAATTTGATTGACATTAAAAACTAATTTTGACATAGACTAAAAAGCCCACATTCTCAGGTCATACAGCTGACTATATTTTAAGTCTGACCAAACCAACAAAGCCCTCAAACCTGTGTCATCATAGTTGAATATTATTAAGTGGAATTGCTAAGGTGCGGATACCAAGCTTTGAATAAGCTTAGGATATTCCTGATCCATAATCACCAAAATCAAATATGATCCATAATAAATTAAGCATGTTAACATTATTATGTCCCTATTAAATAACCAACAATTAGATCCAGTCAACAACTCAACACTTCCCCCACCTTGACTGGATATAAGTGGCGGGTACACTTTTCTCTGGTCTACAGTGTCTAACTTTTCACGCTCATCAAAATATGATTGATGCATTGATAGTCTTTCTGCCACAAACAGATGAGTCTTCTTAAGACTAGGCAACTTCATGCTGTGTGCTATGATCAACTTGGGCATGTTGCCCACTTTTCTCAAGCTGGATCAATCAGCTACTCTTCCACAGTACCCAAGAGTTCAGTTTTGCATCCTGTTGTAACTTCACCAATCATTGATGAACCTGAGCAGGCCCCCTTGGCCTCAAGTGCTGTCCATCAAACATCCCAATGGGTTAATCAGGATCCTTCTTTGACTTTCTCTTTAAAACTTTGGTCTTCTGAAGCTGATCAACCCCAAGAAACCCTTATTCAACATCATTTACTTCAGATGGGATCTCCTTCCTGATTTCTTGTTTTCCCCTTTTTTTGTCTTCTCTTCCAACAATCTTTTTTCCTCTTTATGTGCGGTAGTGTGGCTTTGTTGGGTTTTGAGCTCAATTTGATGTCAGAGCTCGTAAATGCCTGCTTGCCATCCACACTTGCTAATGGCCTTGATGTTGCTGCATACTATACTTTTGAGGCCAATCAGGCCATTATTTTCGCTAACTTGGTTTCTAGGCTTTGGTGTGAGCCTGCTTTGGTGCATACAAATTTACACGTCCCGTTGGTCCTTAAAACTTGGGTTTCCAAAGATTAGTGCATCCTGGTGTTATAATGAGCCCTTTGCAAAAGCCTGGAAAAAGATCTTCCCAAAAGTATGTCCCACAGATGGCTCTTCTGGGCGCATGCGTTTAAATTCCTCCTTCCTCACTCCCCACTGATACCATACCTGACATGTGCAGGGTTTTATTTGAGACCCATTTGCAGATATTTCATGCAAAAGTGTTCCTCCCCCCAGTTTACCCCTGCCTTTAAGGCCTTCTTGCCAATTGTATCTTCCTTTCTGCAGCATTTACTCACAAATAGAACCTTTCTCGCCTATTCTGAAGTCCCTTCCAATGTTCTTTCCCCTTGGTTCAATGGACTTTCTTAAGACAATAAGGCCAGCATGCCTGGTGCTAAGTCTTTTTGGGTTTAGCGCATCTTTGACAGGGTCTGGATAGTTAAGACTTGTATGTGATTTTCATTTCTCTGATTTTGCTACAGGCTTCCTCGGTTTGATCTCACTCTCCTCCCCCTCCTGAAGAAGGGTTACCTAGTTTCAGTGATGACGAGGCACACATCTCTGAAAATTTATGTTTTAATTATTTTTGCTTTTTTTATCTTTTATTATTTTATTATTATTATATTTATTATCTATATTATATTTTCTTTTTTCTTCTTTTTCTTTTGTTATTATTAGAATTATTATTATTCTTCTTTATATACAGACAAAGGAACTTAGCATGTACTTAATTCACAACCCAGCCGCCTTGATCCTTAATAGTATAAATGTTTTCACACGATTTCTCCAATACAATAAATGGACCTTTCCAAAGTGAGGCAAGCTTGTGGGTGCAGCCTGCGCTATGAGTGACACAATATACTTTTAAGTCTCCTTCTTTAAATTTAGTCACCATAGCTTGTTTAGCATCATCATAGCTCTTCTGACTAGTTTTTCAACTAATCACGCTTTGATAGGCTTCATATTGCAAATTTATTAGGGTCTTCTCTAGTTGCTCAACATGATTATTTGGGCTAATTTCTTCTGTTCAACAGAGTACAGAATATAATAATGGATGCAGAGTGGGCTTTCTACCATACAGAAGTCAAAATGGAGAGTGGCCCGTACTGCTGTAGTGTCTGATATTGTACACAAACATGGTATCATTAATGGAAGTAGCCCATTGTGAATGCGCTAAGGCTGCATTTTTGCGTAAAATGCCAACTAGAGTGCCATTCACTCGCTCTATATATACCATTAGTCTCAGGATGGTATGGAGTTGACAACACTCCTTTGATAAACATCAACTCATTTAACCGTTGTACCATCTGATCAGTAAAATTCATGCCATTATCCATCAAGATCTTCTAGGGCATCTGTGCTTGTAAATTATATTAGCCGTAATGAACTTGGCAGTAGTTAGATCCCTGACGTCTCAAATTGCTTTTGCTTCCACCCATTTTGTAGATGGTCAATAGCAACAATTATGTATTTGTTGCCTAGGCTGTTCACAGGCAAAGGACCAACTACATCTTTTGACACAGTATGTCAGGCTCAGTCAGGTTTGATTAAATGATATTTCACATCCAGCTTCATAGGTTTTGCAATCTGGCATGAATGACATTTATCAAGTACATCTTGGATAACAAATCGCATGGAATCCCAGTAGTAATTTGATTAATTTATTACAACGCTTTGGTCAAATCCTCCATGCCTGACAGCCTTGTTGCCTGTGTAATAATCTCCATTCAGTCATAAGGTTTTGGGAAAAGTTGGAGCAACCCTTCAGGCTTGAGCTCGTATAAAACTCCATTCCAATAATTGGTGTCAGTTAATGCTTTTTCAATTGCTTTTTGCACTTCAGGTGGCTCATCTCCATATTTCTAAGTAATCATTTTTTCATGAAGCTCATCAGCCAAACTACTCAGGAAAGCTACAATATGAAGTTAAAATAATCCGTCTGCATTTTGATGGGCTGCTCCAGCTTTATGAATAATTTCATAATCATATGCTTGTAATTTTAAAGCCCAGCGGGCTAATCGTCCCTCAGGTTCCTTGAGGTTGTAAAGCCATCTTAATGAGCTGTGATCCATCACTACTTGAAACTTGGTGCCATGAATATAAACCCAAAATTGTTTACATGCGTAGATGACAGCCAAAAACTCTCTTTTGGTCACTGTATAATTATGCTCATGCTTATTTAGCTTCCTGCTGCAATAAGTGATCGGATGCTCCTCATCATCATCCACAATCTGAGATAGCACACCCCCAATCGCAGTAAATGAGGCGTCATTTTGCATAATAAAAGCCTGCTGAAAATTGGATATCTTAAGATAGGTGACATGCTCATTTATGGTTTTAAAGCCATAAAGGCCTGTTGGCACTCATCTTCCCAGTAAAACAAACTCCTCCTTGTAGTAAATGAAATAGGGGCTCAGCAATCCTTGCAAACCCTTCTACAAATCTTCAATAATATCCTACCATACCCAAGAATACTTGAACATCCTCATACTCATCGGAGGTTGCATTAATAATTGCCTCCACCTTTTGAGGTTGTGGCCGCAAGCCCTTGGAATCAATGATGAACCTGAGGTAATCCAATTTTTCTTTAAAGAATTGTCATTTTCTAGGTTTTATCTTCATATTAGCCTTCAGCAGCCGTTCAAACACTTGTTCAAGTTGCTCCAGATGTTCAGAAAACTTCACAAAAAGACATTGATACCATCTAGGTAAACCAATACACAGGATAATTTAAGGGTCCCCCAAAATAGTGTCCATTGCACGCTGAAAGGTTGCTGGTGCATTGCACAGCCCCTATGGCATGTGCGTTGGTTGAAACAGCCCTTGAGTAGCAATCATTGCGCACTTCTCCTGCTCCTCTTGAGGCAGTTCAATTTGCCAATATCCTGATATAAGGTCCATTGTGGTAAAATACTTTGCTCCTCCCAGACAGTCCAAAGCATCATCAGTTCTGGGCAACAGATATGAATCTTTTTTCATAATGGTATTAAGGCGTCAATAATCAATCACAACTCAATTGCTGACATCTTTTTCTTTATGATTAAAACTGGACTGGCACATGGGCTTTTAGAGGGCACAAGCATTCCACTTTTCAGCAATTTGTCTAACTCTTCTCCGACTATTTTGTTGCTAGCCCTGAGACGCTGGATTGGCCTTATTCTAATAGTCACATGTTCCCTAGTGTCAACAAAATGCTTTACTCTTTTTGCACAACTTAAATCTTGGTCATCTTTGGTGAAAATTTCGGAGTGTCATTTAAACAACTTAGTTCTTCATACTTCTGTTGTTCTAAAGATCCAGTAAACAATTCTTGAGGAATTACAGTATGTGCCCTAAGGGTTTTGGCTGGTAAACCAAGCTCATATAAATCGTCAAATTTGACAGCTGTTTTTAATTAGTCCCTCAGAAACAGATGCATGAAAGCGACTACTTAATATTTTTTGACTTAATGCTTTGTCTGGTCAAATTTGCTAATAGGACATCAATTTCCCCATGCCCTGGCATAAATATATCAGGAGCCACACTAGGTTCCATTTGAGAATGATGCCATGGGGATATAACCTCCACATATATTCCTTCTGGAATATCCAGCGTGGTCCCAGTCTTCATAACCAGTTGATGGCCTGGAGCTATTGTTGCATCCTTATTTACACGTAGAGGTATTCCTCAATTTTAATTTATAACAGTTGGCATGGGGCGGCTTCAGTTTCCCCCCTGAATATATTCTACTGGTAATATAACATCAGCATAAGATATATTTTGATAAAGTTTTTGCGACAGCTTGCAGGCTTCATATTGTCACAAGAGAAATAAATTGGAAGTGATTGGCCCAATATCGTTAAGATGTTTTTTTAAAATTTCATGAGATCCCATAAGTTCTAAGAAAACTAGTTCTAATTAATATGCCATAATTGGCGTTTGGAAGCACTATTGCGTGTGCAGATAAAACCAAAGCTCCAAATTGCAGTGGCAAGGCACTTTAAGCTCCTTTACTCTTAGTGCTGTTGAGACCTGCGGTCCCATATTCCCAATGGTAGTCAATGTCTAGAGCAATTTTCAATTTCTTTACCAACTTCATGGAAACAATGTTTACAGGTGTTCCACTATCATCAATAGCTACAACTTTGATTTTGTTGACCAGAATGTCCGCATAAGTGCACTCAGAGTAATACGAATCAATAGAGTTTATTAAGTGACTATGTGAAAAATCCAGAGAGTTAAGAGTGTGCTTCAGAGTATTTTTAATACTGGAACATTCATGGATGATTGTGTCGATTAGCATTTCTATATTAGCTCCTTTCAAGCTTGGGGTATCTGCTGCATTGCTCGGCCCTTCTGCTGGAATATTCTCAATTATTAGTTGCACATACTGTTTAGCAACTACTTCGGAGGCTTCAGGTATGACAACCTTACTCTGAGAGCAAGTTACTCATGTATGTTTGTAGAATCTTCATTCAATACTAAAATGGAATTTGTTTCATTGTTAATGAGCTCTTGTGGCCTGCGTATTCTTGTTGATCAGGTAGACTGGTTTTTCTGGCACAATAGAGAGTCCCACAGCTATTGTGCTTGTTCTTTTCCCTCCTCCTGCACATTATTGGGAAGGACTACATTGACATTACGCTGACGGCATTGGGAAGCAAAGTGTCCTTTAAGGTTGCAGTTATAACAAGTAATCTCATTCATTAGCGTGGGGCCTTTGTATTTAAGTTTTGCTAAGTTTTTACAGGAAGATCACTATCAATCTTTTTATTGGTTTCAAAGGGTTTTCCAGCAGAGTCAGCAGGTCCTAATTTGTACCCAGTATTAGGAGGGCCATAATTTTGTGAACATCTGCACATCTATCAACCAATCCAGATGTTGCAAGGCTTTTCACAAAATCAGGCATTGAAACGTTCAACATATTTCAGTAAATCTGTACCACATTTTCTAGCGCTAACTTACCATCAAAATTGACCATAGACTTTGCGCCTAGGAGACCTTGCACTTTGCGATAGAATCAAAAACACAAATTAATCAATTGCTTCATCTTTCTTAAAGTGAATGTTCATAAAGTTAGATTTTATAGTTGACATTTGTTCTGGACCTCCAAATTCATGAAACACAGCCTCTTTGACTTTGGTGTAGGTCGAGTTTTCATCAATGTGGGGCATAATCAACTCAATGCTCCACTCATCCAAGCAGTTGATCATAGTGGCTGCTTTGTTACAGTCGCTGGCCCCATACATGGCCAATTAAAAGCGTTTTAAAATGTGTTCATACTTCCATTCTTGTCAAAAGCAGGCAGGCTTGCCAGTTTGTAATTATTGCTTTCCCATCCATGTTATCACAATTGCTTTTTGTTGGCTTTACCCAGGCGTACTAGGGCGCTGAGGCACTGCACCATGGTTTAAGGTGTTGGGGTTGGCCAAAGGAACCATATTGTTAGGCACTTGTCAACGTGACACAGCATCCATTTCAGTAGCTACTTCCAAAGCTTCGTCCTCATAGTATTTGGAAGCGTTTTAAGTTGAATGGTTTATGGAAAACTGGCAACACCCATTGTCCAAAGCTCAGTTCTGATTGTTGATTTCATTTTCTCAATTGACACAATTCTGACTTTTTAACTTTAATTATGCAATTTCCTCATTCAAGCTAGTAGTTTATAGTTGCAAGGTGAAAATCACTTTGTCCTTTTCCTCAATTGTCTTCTTACACTGTTTTACTTCTCCATGAAGAATATTGTTTGACTCATTAATATTGGTAGCATCCTCATTAAGATTATTGATCTGTTGATTAAGACAATCAATTGAGTCTTGAATTTTTCATCTTTCACCTCTTGGCCTTCAAATTGTGTGTGCCAGTAGTTGGTTTTTTCGATAAAGTAAACCTTCATCTGCAATATTTGGGCGCACAGTCATCAATATTGATTGTCAGACATTCTCCTTCTCAACTTTTGAAAAAGAATGTTGGAGTCTGATCTTTGAATAATATTGTGGTTATCAATGATATGAAAATCATTGGCAAAAAGACCTTGGCGGATTCTTGGTGGAACCCTATCTGTTGGGAAAATATGATTTATACCCAAAATTGGTGTAATAAGGTAAGGACTGATAATAGGAGTGCTCTGACTTCTCAGCCAAATTTGAGGTGTTTATTATCGCACAGGTCTGAACATCCCTGAGGTGAGAAGATTTTACCCATCAATGATTGGATGCAAATTAAAAAATCATTACCACTCGAATCTGAACACCTCCAAGGTGAGAAGATTTTACCCATCATTAATTGGGTGCAAATTAACAAATCATTACCACTCGGATCTGAACACCTCCAAGGTGAGAAGCTTTTACCCGCTGGTGATTGGATACAATTTATCAAATCATTACCACATGGGTTGGTTTTGCCACAAAATATTTATCCTCAATCTGATAGGCCAAAAGCCTATATTACCTAATTTTGGATGACTTAGCTTTATAATACTTTAGCCCCAAATTCCCATGTCCCTGAGGATTGGAACTAGTTTAAATATGATATACTAGTATTAAGAAAAAGGCTTTTTCTAGTTTGCCTTAGATAAAATAAAAACTAAAAAGTAAAAACTCAATTTAAGAGTTTATTATTTATGTTAAATATTCCATTGTGGAATCCAGCGGCACATAGCACCAGTGAGCATAACCCTTGCTGGATTTTGACATTGGTCACAAAAGTCATTGTTATGGTTTATTTGAACCTCTTGGGCTTTATGACTAAGCCTCATGAACTCCAAAAAATTTATGGAAGTCTGAGTGATATTGCTAACCCAAGTTTGGTAATTCCTCTTTCCTCTAAGAAATTGTCAAAGATGTAATGCAATCTGTCATTTAGCTCTTGTGCTAATTCTGCTACCCGTTCATTAGCCCAAGTGGCTAGATTATAGTTCACTTCCAAACTAGACGGACATCAGAAAAATTGGCTTCTAATTGCTAATTAAAATTTGGTCTGCCTGGCTGGAGTTGCATGAGAATTTTACCAACTTGGTAATGGCTGCATGATGGTGGGCAATTGTCATCTGAGAATTTCTGGAGGTGGGGGTGCAGAAATTCAATTAAGTATTGGGCGATTTCTCTATCCCAATTAAGTTATTTTGGATTTGAGCTACGTTTAATTGATGATGAGCTAGATATCTCATCCACAAAACATCTTGCTGTCATTGGCAATAAAAAGGATTACTACTATCATATGCAGGCCCTTGTCCCATTTTGATACCCTCTTAACAACTGATGTTCAAGATGTTCCAGCTCTTCAGATGAAATGGGTTTGTTGGGGTAGGTAATAATAGGTACATCATTCCAATTATTCTAGGACACAGTCATCTTAGTATTCCTATTGGGCCCATTAATGTTCTAAATAATTGATTGGGATTGCTCCCATACTCAGCATGGTCACCATCTGCGTTCCCAGCCATGAGCGCTGCTTGTTGAATTTCAGGCCTACTTAGGATGGCTGGTTCTTTTTCTGCAGTAAGGAAGTTTCAAACATCTATTGTATGGAGCCAATAAAACAGAAGGTTAATATAGTTAAGATGTAACTCCTTGGTAATTACACTTGAGAAATATTCTTCTGTTGTTACTTAGACAATAGCACAATGCCCTGATCATATTTATCCCAATTAAATTTTCAACTTAATACAATGTAAAGTACAAAATACTAAAAAGAATATATATTAAACTATGAACTTGTAGTAATAGTTGATGATAGTTTATTAGTATCAACTTGGGATAATTTATAGGGTTTGATGTTCACCACATCTTACCCATGACGCCTCTTTTTAATAGCACTTGCCAGAGAAAGTAATAAGTTCGTTTGAGGGTCTACAATCCATCCAACTCAGGGCATCTCAAACACCTCAGAGTCAGTCTCAAACTCAGAAATATTCTCAAGACAGAATTTCTAACGCATCTGCAAATAGCTGAACCAATGCTCTTCTCAAGAAATTGGTAGCACATACCAAGGCAATTCATATCACTAAATATTAATTAATTTGATCAAAAACTCGATTGATATTAAAAACTAATTTTGACATAGACCAAAAAGCCCACATGTCTGTGTCATCCAGTTGACAATTATTTTAAGTCCAACCAAACCAACAAAGCCCTTGAGCCTGTGTCATCATAGTTGAATATTATTAAGTTGAATCGCTAAGCTGTGGATCCCAAGCTTTGCATAAGCTTAGAATATTCCTGATCCATAATCATTGATATCTGATATTATCCATAATAAATTAAGCATGTTAACTTTATTATGTTTCTATCAAAACCCAACAATTAGATTCAGTCAACAATTCAACAGGTCCTATACTTCACAACCTAAATACAAGGCTCCCTAAAAGGTTAAGGAGGATCTTGAAAATTTTAAGGACAAATAAAATAAGAGCACGCCCCTAAAAAGCCTATAAATATCCATTTATATAAGTAAATAAAGTACGCTTTACTCTATTTTGTCTGGTCAAATTATTGACAAAGTGTATCTTCCCTAGTAATGAAAAATTCCATAAAAAAGCCCACTGATGCTAATTTGACTAATATTTGTCTAGCCTAGTAAGGAACCTGCCAATAAATTATGAAAATTTTGAATCATGGTTATCCTCAAGTCTTATTATTCAATCATGAAACTTACCTAAAGGGTTATGAAGATCTTTACCACCACCCTGGGTACACAACAACTAATCTCTGCGTTCTAAAACCCATCAATTTATAAAAACGTCAAGTGTGTAAATGGTATGTTGTTATCAATTCTCTGTAAGAAGCAATCTCCTCAGTCTCATTTAAAGGTACAATACCTTCCAAATTCAACACTAAACTATAGTTTTAACTTAAAAAATTACAAGATTTTACTGTTCAAATCTTTATATAAATCGGAACATGGTGTTTTGGTGCTACTCAAGAAAGTATTTACCAGTGATAATACTGAGAATTGTGAGAATGCACTGAAGAGTTTAGAGCAATGGATTAATAAGTATTATTCAGTAGCTATGAACAACCTTGTGATGACTGTTACAAGAGTACAGTCAGCAGTGCAGCTAAGCAGGTTTTACTTACTTTCAAAGTCTCTGATCTAGTAATGTACTATATTAAACATGTTAACACACATGGAGGAAAGCTGGATTCATCTAGGAAGGCCCCTATATTAGCACCTATAAGTGTAGTGGTAAATACTTTAATATTTCTTATCCTCATGGATAACCATCAATCATGTACACTGCCAAACCTTACGTTGATACGTATCTTACCATCCTTGAGAAGATGATGTTTTAATTTAAATTAACACCATATGAAAAGAATCTTAGGGATATGGCCAGAATGTAAAAATCTGCAGTCATTTTTACCTTGGTATATACCACATAACCCTTAGAGTAACTGCAAATATTTATATTATTTACTTTCAATACTAATGAAACACCTATTTAACATTGATTTCAGAAGCCTTCAAGTTGAATTAAAGCTTTTTTTACCAAATGAGAAATCCAAAATTAATATTGAATACATCAAATGCAATATCATTTGAAAAAGCGTCATGCTGATTTTACTAGTCTGGGACTTAACATCAGATCAATTGGGAAGCTACCATCTGGATAATAGCTATATGGATTTATCCACTAATTCTCATCAAGATATGCTTCTATCAATAATACAGTGAGCTTTGTCCTAGAATAAAATAAGACAATTCATTAGATCTTTAGTTCCTCTTTCCATAGATATAATTGATTGCTAGTTTTAGATATACAAACTTTAATGTTAGTTTATAGTAACATTTTTATTCTCCTCTCTCATCTTCCTTATTGTCATAAGCTTGTTTGCCTGGTCTTAAGTGTTATTACTTTAGCCTCATGAGATATGCAGAAAATGAATAGATTGTTAGCACTCTTCTGCAGGAATTTAGGGCATAGGACCAAGAGAACACCCACTTAAGTGAAATCCTCATAGTCACCATTATCTTTAATTTCTGGGAACCCCTAAAACCAATATTATATGACACTGGACATTTTTAATGAGTTTGCAATTGAGCTTGGAATGCAACACTAGTCTTATGGTGACTCCTTAATTCTTAAAATTATATATCAGTTCTATTCAGAAATCTTATATGCTATCTATAGGAAATCCTTAAAAGTCTAATAAAGTATTACATATATATACATATACCTTTAGTTTTACTACCTAGGACAACCTCTCCCAGTTTAACATTTACTAAGTTAACTTATCATATCCTCTCTTTACAGATTTAAGCTTATCTATCAGAACAAAGTGGCTGCCTTTGGTCCCATCTCCTTAAATTATGCGGTAGATATTTGCTTTCATTTTTTTGGAAATTCCAGGGATTAGCAACTGTGAGTGCCTCCCAAACGGATTTTCTACATAGTGGTTTAAACTACAGGGTGAACTGAATACCATTAATTCTTCAACCACCTTCTTACAATATAAAGTGCAATCCCACTCTTAGTGTCACCCACTAGGTTAATAACAGAAATGCTGAGGATAAAGACAGTATGGACAGCCCATCTGAACTCTCATTTGAAGAAGAAAAATTCAGTAACATTTTGATACCAGAATCCCACAGTATCACTAGCCATTCGCTGAAGTTGTTAAAGAATTATCCATTCTAACTCAACACTGGAGATATTAAATCTTGTGAGAGATTCTCTTCCATAAAGATTTAACAATATACTTTGAGATACCAGACCATTTCTAGATGTTTATAGTGAATTTAATAAACTTGGCGACATACATATGAAAGTTTTGTATACTCTGCCTTGTTCCATTTGGTGCATTTACTAGAAATACATCATGAATAATACATTATCATTCTTCCACTCATAAAGCACTAAAACAAGCATATGACAACTTTTACAACCTGCCATCAAGATACATTGGAGATAATAACTCTGGAGTATTTAAAAGCTTATAAACATCATTAAACTTCATGACTGAGTTATCATCATCGATTCTGATGTAGTAAAGTATGTAAAAGAAGCAATGTAGATATTACAATCAGTTCTAGATAATTCTTCTGCAAAAAATTAAAATTCCTGATAAATTTAGTAAAATAACTTAATAGTCATGACGCTTAAACTCCCATTAAGATATTGTACTAAAATTCCATATCCCATGATGATTAAGGAGAAAGGATTTTTAAGATTGGAAATCATTTGACTAGAGATATATCTCATATTGGAATACACAAATATCTGCCACGTCAAACATCTCAAGACACCTCCTCTAATTTGGTAACAAGGATCACCATATTAGAGAAATAACTGAAGAGTAAAGTTTTGCTTAAAAAATTTATCCAGGTTAAAAATTCTCTGAATATAAGAAAAAGCTCAAAATTATTAAAGGATCACTTAAAGGTTGCAAATACTTCAAGTCATCTATATAAATCTGTACACAAAAGTGAGGTGCATTACAACCAAGTCAAGCGGATTTATGGCCAATATGTTTCAGTCTCACACTGACTCAAATAGTAGTAATTTCAAGGATGACTTTAACAAGCATATTTAGACCCTTGAGGCTTCAAACACTACTTTGACTACTTAATGCATTGCCACCAAATTATTGCTAAGGAACTGGAATAATGCATCGAACCCCTTAGTCTGATAAGGCTACACTTGAGGACCTACTATCTTGCTATTAATTCACTCCTCAGTTTTCTTCTGAAAATTTTGAATCATGACTATACCTCTACAAGAGCAGATGTATGAGTTCTCCATACCATTGACTAAGTTTGTATGATGGTATGAGGTCACTGAACAAAGTACTCCTGCGGTTCAGTCATCCCCAGCATTAAGTCAGTCCAACCTTTTTTTTTTTTTTTTTTTAGTACTAGATGGTCCCAACCCAAGTTTTTTCCAACCTTTAAGGGCAATTTTACCCTTGGTAAGAGTATCATTGCCTCATTTCTGTATGTGTATGAAGCAGCTATGGAAGAAGCGATTGAACGCCAGAATGCTAACCAAAAACCTTTATGTCTTAGAATGATGGTTTGAGCATTTATGGTTCCTCACTTGGACAACCTTCACAAATGAGCTTATGCCTAGGAATCCATATCAACAAGTTTGCGTTTGAAAAAGGTTTAAGTAATAAAATAAGCTTTTGTGCGTATCATTGTATGCAAAGGAGAGGCAATGGCTGACTTTTCTGAACCCTTATACACTGAAGCGTAGACTTTACTAACATTAAAAATGCTTAAGATTGATAACGTGTTGCTATCAATATATATGGCTTGAACAAACACTATCCTCTCTCTATGCATATCACAAATTTGAAAGGTCGTTCTAGGGCTTTCCACAATGTAATAAGGCCTTTTTATATGGTACTTTTTCTATAAGCACAGAAACATTTAAAGTTCAACAACTAGACCCATAGTTCTAAAAACTGAAGACTAAAATTTGAAACAAGCAGAGTGACCCAAGTACACATTTGATATGGTCTGACCAACTATATAGACAAATCATTTAATTGCTTTTTTAAATAACCAATTACTGGAATGAGGTGTTAATTGGTATTTTCTTTACACTGACGTTAATTATCTGTATTAATTTATCTTAATTATGGCTTGCTGCATTTTTGTTGTAAATGTTATCTTATATTTATTGCCATCATCAACGATTATAAGTAGTATCACAAGTTACAATAAATTTTTTCACCACCCTTGCAGCGCTTATCTTCAATCTCTTAATCTACATTTTTTCCTCTAACCTCCACGGCCATTAATAAAAAACTTATTTATCATTATGATAAATCCCCTGCCGCAGCGCCACCAAAAAACAAGTTGTAAATGGTGGTTTATAATTCTCAGTCAATTGTCCATGAATTGTTAAATTGATAGCGATATATATTGTTGTGAAGTGTCCCAAGGCTTAGGAATTCATATCCATGACTTATATAGATATTATGTGGCTAACTGGTAGTGCTTAAGTACTTCTCATTTATTATTTATTCGCCCAATGTGAGCCCTGGGAGCTAGAGTAGCATATCATGAAGGGATTGTCATCTTGGGAGATGATTTTGTTCTGATAAAAGCTCTTGAAGTATATCTATTACCAAAGTAAATTAATAATGAGCTTCCAAGCCACAGTCAGTAACAAATATTATGGTGTGTTTTCTTAGTTTTAATAATTTATTATTGTAATAAGGTTTCATTTGTGTTTTCTATGTTTCTGTACTCATACAGATTAATTTCAGAGATTTTTTGAGTCATCATGTGCACTTAAAATATGATGACAAAGAAATACTTTTAACACACTTACTGTCATAAATATGGACATCTAGAGAATAATTTTTCATAATTAGAAGACTGACCTGGAAGTTCAGGGAAAAGTCATGTCAGCATAGAGATAAGTACCTTTATTATCAGCATGCCTTATATACCTGAAAACTAACCTGAAAAAATCTCATATTTACCTGTACTAATAACTACTGCATTGATGATCTCAAAGGGGATGTAAAAATTCTACTTAATAGATTTAAACCTTGAAATAAAAATGGAGTTCCTGAGTGCATTAAGTTCAGATTATATTTATGAAGAATTAAATCCTAAAGTTACCTAACTCAATCAAGTCCTTGGTAGCCAATAAGTCATAAACATCTCTAGAAATTCTGATCAATTTTTCTATATGGTGATTCTTCCCATTAAACGTGTTCATAACCTAATATCAATTAAAAAAAGTTTTTCCAAGACAGCCCAGAAGCTAAATGCTAATTTTCATTTGAAGGCACTTCTTGCCCTTCTGACTAGCTTCAGAGTGTGTATCACTAAGGTTGAGGTGGTAATGCAGAAGGTCAAAATCCTATCCATTCTATATCTTGGTTCTCAAATCAGTGTAATATATTCAAAGCTTATCAAAAATTACAAAAGCCCACCCATGCTTGGAATTCTCACAAGAATATGGAAAATCAATCTAACAACACCTGAAACATTGCGCCTACACCTCTCTGAACATCCTCATTAGGAAACTAGTCCATTTAATACCCATGGTGGCTTTGGATCACAACTATGATATTCTTAGTGGAGCTAAGTTATAAATAAGATATTATGATATCATCACTATTATAGAAGGGTCCTTTCTCTCCTCAGTTATATAGTTCCTTTAGTTTTAAAAAAAATATTTTTTAAAGAAGAAGTAATTTTTTTGGTTGAGTACCCTGCTTCTGTATTACTTTTAAATTATACCACAACAAGATGCTATAAAATACCATTACTAGAGTCAGTTGTTGCCAAAGCTCTGTCATTATCTATTATCTGAGGAGATAAGAATAATCCCTTGTGAAAAACTAGTTTCTGATACTAAAAATCAAGCTCAGTGATTCTTGAAAATTCTCTACTGCATTTAAAAGCATTGACAAAATTAATTCATAAAAGCCATAATAACTAACAGGCAGTTATTGCTGCTTACCAAAATACATCACTGTACTAATTAACCTCAAAAAAGGAGATCGTTGTAAATATGTATCAGGAGATTGAGAAAAGTGAGTCAATACCCATAGAAAATGTCACAAGAGTTCATTACATCAGGACACAGCTTGACATTAGACTGCCAGCCAATAATCTGCTTTACCTTACCAATGTTCAAATTTACATATAAATGACTTTAAGTTAAACTTTAAAAAAACCACTCTCTTATTAAATTACTTTGACATCATCTCCAAGTCAGACCTCAATTATAGCCATATAAAATATTAAAGCCACTCTATTGATGTATGTTAGTTCAGCCTCATTAGGTCCAGACTTATTATAGATAAAAAGTTAAGGAGCGACAGATAAAGAAAGAGCTTTAAAAGCTACTTGATGCTTTCCAGATAGTTCATCTCAAAGACCATAATTGTTACCCCTTATTTTCATTAAGAAGGGAAATGATGGCTGTCAGGATTATCCCTGGATTAGATTAAAGCCTTGTCCAGGGGGATGGTTGATACCTTTATTTGAGGGGCACAAATGCCAAATGGCTTAATAAGTTTTAGAATGAGGTTTTGAATCTATGATTTCTGTCAGCATAACAAATTTGGGGTTTTACATAAATTACACAAATTTGGGAGTTCTTTACATTCCCAGTTCCTGAGTTTGCATCCCCATTTTCTGAGTCATGTGAGGCAGGGTTTCCATTGATCCAGTCATGTGGGCAGCGAGATCCAAGTAAGTTTCAAAACGGTGGTCAATCCAGAAGACCAGGAAAGATCATGTATGGATGGAGCCATGACAATCCTTGGGGCGCCATGTCCCCACGCACCCTATAAAAATCAATTCATGTTAGTCTAATAAAGTACTTTTTCAATAGGATCTAATTTTATCTTATTTTATTTAAGTTTTAATTTATTTTAATGAACAAAGACTTGTCCAACGTTGCACCTAAAGTCGCCCCTGTCCTCTTGGCTGACCATTGCCTCCTGCAGTCAGCCACCATATTGGGTCTCCCAGCATTAGCACCAGCAAACGCATCTGGCAGAAACTAATAAATGGCATTAGGTTATGATGCACTTATAGAAGCTTAATGACCTCGCTAGAAAGGATATAACTCCCATCATGAGCATTAATGGCGCTTATCCAGCTTTCTGTATTCAACTTCTCTCCTCCATGGCCCTTACACTGAGTACTGGCAGATGGACTTATTGCCTCAGGATTAAAATATTCACCCATAAGTACTAAAGGTCTCTATGAGCAAATTTGACCATCACAAGTGTTTTGCAACGCTAATACATCATTTCAACGTGTATTAGATCTTCTCTTAAGAGGCCTAAAGTTGAGTTGCATATTTGGCTATTTTGATGACATTGCCATATTTTCATGCCTTTTGGTAATCATATTGGGCACCTCAAATAGGTTTTTAATGACTTTGTAAATCCAAAATTAAGCTCAAGCCCTCAAAGTAATCATTATTTCAATTAAAATTAGAAATTTTAATACAAGCTATCTCTTTTGAAGGAATTCATTCAAATCTAAGAAGTGGTGAAGCCATATCAAATATTCCTGAAATGAAGAATCCTAGAGACTCTAAATGTTTTGTAGTATAATAGGTTATTATCGTCAAATTACTAAAACTTGTCGCCTAAGTGAACCCTCAGTATGTCTACTTACAAACAACTCCTCATTCATTTGAGGATCTGAACAAAAGGCTGCCTCTGAGACTACAAAGAAGTTGCTGAAGAAATGGCTCATACTAAGTTTTCTGGACTATGACAAGCCATTTATTTTTCATAATTATGCCTCCAACTATGCTTTGAGGGACTTTATTAGCCCAACTGTATGAAGATGGAGTCTACCACCATTTATCCTCTTTTATCAAAATGCTATCAAAAGATGAAGATAATTACTATGTTAATTAAAGAGTGTCTCATTGTACCACTTGCAGTCAAACAATACTATCCTTTCCTATATGGAACCTCCTTTTCTATTATTAATTATCACGCCTCGCTTAGGTGGTTACAAAATATGAAGGGTCAAACAGATAATTAGATTAATAGCCCAGAAGCTACATAAATATACTTTAAGATTCAACGCTGTTCTGGAACCCGCCACATGAACATAGATAAACTAACCCGCCTGCCAATTCTATATATAGATAACATTGAAGCTAAGCGCCTACACAATCTCCTGATGACTCCTTATGCCTAGGATGACGAAGATTAAACTTTATAGGAAGATGTTACAATATTACTCTTGAAATAAAAAGGCCAAATGGAAACCTATATAAGAAAGTAGGTTACAGTTGGCTACCATATCTTCGTTCTTATGAGAAATTATCTGTAATCATGGAAGCTCCCATTAGCTTGGTCATGGTGGATCTTACAAAATTTATCAATGGATAAAGGAAAGTTACTGATGGGAAGGCATATGGACTCTATAGTTTAAGTAAAGGACGCCTGCTTACTGTGTAAGAAGCAAACTGTCTCAAAGATCAAATACTAATATCAAAAATACTTTTCAACAAGTATTCTACATATCAGTTTAGATGGTATAGGTCCCTTAATTTAGTAAACTATTAGAAATTGACATATCCTAGTAGACATCAATTACTTCACCAAACGATCCAAAGATAGTGCTTTTTTAATAAAACTGCTAAAGCCACGGTCACCTTTCTGCATTAACCCATTTTCACCCTCCATGGTTTTCCTCTAGTTCTAATATTTAACAATGTAAGAAGTTTTACATTCTGCGTGGTCAAGATCCTTGTCATAACTATGAGTAGACAAAAAAGATCTTATCAGCTCTCACAATTCTTTACAAATGGTACTTTTGAATGAGAAGTTGGAACTTGAGTACCAAATATTTGAAAACGGCCACTTAGATCCTTTGCACTGTGACCTCTACTTATCAGTCCCTTCATGGCCTACCATATTGGTTACCATTAAATTTTAAAGATGTCACCCTTATGGGCCTTGTATGGATACAATCCAGGAACATGAGCATTATTACTGAGTATATCATGGCGTATGTAATATTAACCCTTACAAGGTCAAGAAGAGGTTTTCCCAACGCACTTAACAGCTGAAGTTTAATGCCTTGAATAATCCAAATAATTGGTCACAAAGGAAGTCAGGGCTACCAAAAAATCCAGAAGGCATTACCAATTGTCGTAATTCTGATATGACTGGACAATAAGCCCTTCATTATGGCAGAATGGATAGAAATTTCCAATTTCAATACAAGTAATGATTATTTTAGCGCCTTGAGATAAGGCGATATTGGGTTGTTGGGAAATCGCCTCAAATTAGGCGATTGTGAAATTAACAAATGAAGAATTGCTGGAACCAATGAGATATGTTGAAGTGAATTACTAAGCCATGGAAGCGGTAGCATCCAAAGTTGCTACAATATAGACAAGGCGAGATGATTAAGGAATGAGGTTTTTAAAGAAGTTAAGAAGAGTGAAACAGCAAAGGGCCGCTGTGTTTAATATATTAAATAAAGAGTATAGTGGGAGCAAGTGCTTCATATTATTAAATTAGTTTATTTTGTTGTTTCAAAGGGCAACAATCATCATATTGTTGGTCCTATTGCTCAGTGGGCCAAACCCTGTGCAAAATCCCTT